>JAGFNQ010000812.1:68623-98309 GCA_024364735.1 Boesenbergia rotunda | reverse complement strand
CTTCCTTACCCTTACTCTTTAACATGCTTGCAATGTATCAATGTTAACATATGAAATAAAGGCACGTACTTAAAACTGACAAACACTTGCAAATACTTATATACTTGAAAATAATAATCAACTTTCCTCAGGCCTTGACATGGTACCATGGTATCAATGTACCAATTGCGCGCTTCTCTAATAGGTTTCGGAGTAGCTAGCCACCGTACCCTATTAGAGGTTCTTTCTAACTTTCTGTGGGCATTCCATTTGCCCGGTACATGTCACTTTACGAAAATAAAATACTTTCTTACTATAATACTCATACGTATCAAACTATCTTACTTTTGAATAAATTTTTTGCACTTAACACATTTACCTTTCTTACTTGGGACTTTCATCGAGCACCTTGCGTGCCCTTAACCCAAAACTCATTTTTGGGACTTTTCAAAAATTAAATCTTATCATGCTTAGATTTCATACACTAAATCTAACCCAATTCAGTTTCTATCATGAGAAAACATGCATCTTTGAGAACTTAAAATACATGATAACCATATTCTTAAAGCATGCATCACAAAACATGATTCTACAATAAGAACTTACATACGAAAGCTACTCCTATTGCAGGTGAGTGATCTACTTACCCTTATCTTGAAGAAAACTCACTAAGTATGGTTTAAATCCCAACGTAGCACTCCTCTTCCCTTTCTTCGCGCAAATCTCCTCCCTCCTTGACCCTAGGGAAGAAGCCCTAGATGTTCTACTCAAGAGGAAGAAGAAGGAGGAAAAGATCCCTTGAGTTTCCCTTTGGTTTCGCAGCCTCCACGCACCTCCTCTCGCAGCCTCACGAAAACCTAATCGGGGCTTCACGCGACTTAAGTGGAAGTCTAAATACCTCTTCATGAAACAGCCTAACTTACCTATAACATAATTTCGATCCTTCCTTTTTTGTGCTTGATACCCCCGCCCTTCTGGCTAGCCGAGTCCGTTTAAGGACCGGCCTGCCGTGTGGTCGCGAGATCAAATCTCTCCCAGACCATTTTTCCTTTTCTTTTTATTTTAATTCCAAAAAATACTAGAAAAATTCTGAAAAATCCCTAATAATACCAGAAAATCATTGGGTGTTACATAAAGAAGATGGAGAATTTGAGAAGATGGGAGAAGGAGGAAAGAAAGAAAAGAAGCTCACAATAAGGAGGGACTACAAGGGTAAGGGAGGTAATTCCTAACCCTAGGCTAAAATGTAATTCATATTTAAGTTCCTCTATCCATGATAAAAATAGAATTTATCGTTCATCAATGCATGCTAGTTTTCATGAAAAATTCTTAATGGTGCATAACTTCGGATTTAGATATAATGATAGGACTACGGTTAACAAGGTAGAACACAACCCTAAGAAAAGCATGCATAACGATAGACCCAAGACCTCTAGACCTAAGGATCATGGCACTAATCCCAAGAAGGGAAGGAATGTGCCTAGAAAGGAGGTTAGGCCTAGGAATGTCCATGGTGGACACATGGATCAAAAGGTTAGAAATTTGGAAAGGGAAAATCAAGCCTTGAGAGCAAGGCTTGATACATTAGAAAAGGCCCTAGAAAGATTCACGAATGGATCTAAGGGCTTAGACATAGTGTTGGGTAGCTTAAAACCCAACTATGATAGATCGGGCTTGGGATATTGGTCTAAGACCTCCAAGGTAGATGGAAAGAAATATGCTGGGAAGGCATATAATCATGGAATGGAAGGTAAGTCCAAGGATGGCAAGTGGGTGCCATCCAAAGGTAGAAAGGGTGACTTAACCAAGGACAAGGGGTCCAAGGTTAAGAAGGTCCAATTTGTAGGCCAAGAATCACCGGTGGCACACCGGTGTGGTCTAGTATGGATTGAGTCACCTAGGGAGGTGGCTAGGGCTAAGAGCTCAAGGGAGAGCTCTAGGAGCCTTTGGGGTCCATGGTAAATGGATCTCAATAGATTCTCTCCTAGAAAATTAGGTGAAATGTACCAAAAAGGATTGGAAGACTTGGGTAAGTCTTAATTCTAGAAAATGGCACATTAAAAGGACAATTAGGGAGAAAAATGTGAAAATAGGATATATCTGAGAAAATTAGGTTTTAATGAGTGAACACCATGCAATTCAGTGCTAGAAATGAGTTATGATCAAGTATAAGAGACTACATTAAGGAGAAGTCACAATTGAGACTTTTGGGATGAGTTTCAATGATACACTTTAGGATAAGTTGAGTTTCATGCCAATCTTGGGATCCGGAGTATATTTGTTTGGAAACGTATTTTTCCCAAGAAGACATTGGCCCCACAAATCTCCCCACAAAATTTCATAATTTTTGGAGATTTGTAGAATTATCTAGGCATTACTGAAATTGGGCTGAAAAACTTGAAAATCAGGTATCAGTCGACTGCCCTGGGGGCAGTCGACTGGTCTTAGCCCAGAAACGTTCTGTGAGTTTCGGGAGTCGACTGCCCCGGGGGCAGTCGACTGGTCTGTAGGCTGAAATAGGAAAATGGCTATTGGATGATAGAATATGATATCTAAATTAAAATCCTTAATGATACTAGTTGAGTAAAGGTGTGCCTCATGGGTTAATGGTGATTATATGAAATAAGGTCATATGGAAAATTAAAAGAAGTTTGATAAGTTTCTCTTGTGTATCTAGGATTGAGAGGTGTTCGGATCGGGTGCATGCCGACGCGGACACGTATTGTAATTGTTACATAATTACATGCAGTGGAAACAAAAGCATGAATAATTTCCTAAATTATTCTAACACATATCCTAAGCATGCAATGTGTTCATATAATCGTAATATAAAATTTTTGCAGAAAAAGAAATTACTCTACGAATTACCTTGCGTAACATGGAAGAAGGGACGAGATCCAACTGTTAGCGTTCCTTGAAAGCTCCGCCTCTATTCGTATCCACGCCGAGTATCGTCGGGATGACTTCGCTAAGCCACGAGTTTCGTGTTCACGAGAACTACTAGATTCTCCGTGAACACGACGAAAATCGAGAGAGTAATCAAATCGAAAGACTCACCACCAAGGTTGGCCGAAGAGGAAGATCGTCGCAAGGAAGAACTTCGTCGCCTTGATGCTTCTCCTTGTGCTCACGGCAAGAAGAAAGAAGGAAGGCCTATGGTCGGCCAAGAGAGAGGGAGAGAAAAAGAGGAGAGAGCCCAAGCAATTCTTGGATGGATCATCTTCCATGGCACCCCTTAGGTCCTTTATATAGGGAGAGGTTTCTTAATTCCCAAGCAAACCTCTCCTTGATTATGGAATAATTTCTCAATCAATCCATAATCAAGGCTCTCATGATCAAGCTTCTTCTTCTTGATTATGGAATAATTTCTCAATCAATCCATAATCAAGGCTCTCTTTCTTTTGGCATGATTATATAAAATTTATAAAACAAACCAACCATTGGTTCATTATATAAAATTTTATAAAACAAACCAACCATTGGTTCATTATATAAATTTTATTAAACAAACCAACTCATGGTTCATTATATAAAAATTTATATAAAATTTATATAACCTTTTATAAAATAAACCAACCTTTGGTCTATTTTATAAAACAAACCAAAATAGTTTTATCCTCTTATGGTGGTGGCCGGCCATGACAAGAAGAGAGGAGGCCCCCTTCCTTGGCCGGCCCATCTAACCCCAATTGGATCAAATCCCTTAATGAATTAAACTTATTTAATTCATCCATTAAGTCTTTAAAAGACTTAGCCATTCTATGCTTCTGATGCGTCTGAAATAAATTCAGTTTTGATTATTGTTTGGATTTACCAAAATAGTCTATCTCGATTGGAGAATCTAATTCTCAACTCATTTTAAATCCTTCGAATTACTCGTTATGCGTGTGACCAAATAGGCTTTCAATTTATGTTGGCTGTCCATAATTAACTAATTAATTATAAAACGATCATGAGTGGCACCTAGTAGTACATAATGATCCCCAATTAATTGAAAGATCAACGGTTGACCTCAGAAATGATTCTGAAACCCTTCAGCAGCTATAATGAATCGTGCCCCATTCCCTTCACCATCTTATACCCACTTGGTGCAGGACATGGTCTATGTGTGTCAGTCCCCACTAGGCTGACTACGTCACACCTAGCCCAAGTAACGTTTCCTCGTCCTATGGATTCTAATTACTCTCATGTATTTAAGAGATTCATACTCTGAACATGTCATGCTCTGGCCAGAGGCTTCGAGTAACAATTCGACGATAGGCCTCGGGTATACATCTCCTCGCAAGGAGTGGTGAATCCTTTGTAGGTTGTTCAAACATCTTCGGGCACTTCGGCTTATACCCAATCATCCTGGGTCCACACCTCCTTGGAGATGCTTGCTTAAGATGTCAAAGTATAAGTCTCCATCACCAAGATGACTTGAACACCACAAGTCAAAGGAACATCGCACTTAAGCTGCAGTAAGAACTTCACTGACATGTCTATATGTAGACTACCATATGAAGTTTTACAGCCAGTCACTCCAATGAACTAGTTCCCTTAACTAGCATTCATGTTTATCTCCGGACATCTCAATGTCACCAGCCAGTGAGAATCAGCTGATTAGAGAATAACCCATGCTAGTCTCAACAGAATTGATAGTGTCCGTATTTATCAATTCATCGACTAGGGACAATTTCAATACTTCACAATTGCACATGTAGAGATAATCACTAGTTGTGAATTCATCACAAATTCCCTCATGCTGTGAATTGTATTGCAGACATTCAGTAAATGAGCTTAAGATCTTAATCAAATAATCATGTATACTCAAATAGTGAATATTCATTTATTAAAATAAATGATTACAATCATAAGGCGATTGCCTTAGGACACTTCTCTCATATCACTAACAAACTCCCACTTGGCCTAATGCCAATCGTACGGTACCCAATACCACAGGCTCTAACATGACCCTCAAACTTACTTTGAGGCAAGGCCTTAGTTAAAGGATCCGCTAAATTCCTTTCAGTGGGAATTTTCTCAATTTGTATATCATTCCTACTTATAATCTCTCTAATCAGATGATAGTGGCGAAGCACATGTTTGGATCGCTGATGAGACCTTGGTTCCTTTGCTTGTGCAATAGCTCCAATGTTGTCGCAGTAAACCAGTATTGCTTCATCAATGGTTGGAACCACACCAAGTTCTGAGACAAACTTCTTAATCCAGACTGCTTCCTTTGCTGCTTCCGAAGCTGCAATATATTCCGCTTCCGTGGTAGAATCCGCTACGGTGTCTTGCTTGGAACTTTTCCAGCTTACTGCGCCTCCATTCAAATTAAATACGTATTCGGACTGAGATTTGGAGTAGTCCTTATCTGTCTGGAAACTGGCATATGTATATCCACGTATTATCATATCACCTTCTCCATATATTAGGAACACATCCTTAGTTCTTCTTAAGTACTTGAGGATTGTCTTGACAACCGCCCAATGATCCATTCCTGGATCAGACTGGTATCTACTTGTGACGCTCAGAGCATATGATACATCGGGCCTAGTACATAACATAGCATACATGATAGATCCTATCGCGGATGCATAAGGAATCTTATTCATGCAAATCCTCTCGTCTTCTGTGCGCGGACACATAGACTTTGAAAGGTTGATCCCATGCCTGATGGGAAGGTAACCTTTCTTGGATTCCGACATGCTAAACCTTTCTAGCACTCGGTCTATATATGTAGACTGCGAAAGACCAAGCAACCGTTTTGATCTATCTCTATAGATTCTAATCCCAAGGATATAGGTTGCTTCTCTCAGGTCTTTCATGGAGAAAGTTTTTGACAACCAAATTTTAACTGACTGTAAGACTGATATATCATTTCCTATAAGTAAAATGTCATCGACATATAACACTAGGAATACGACTGCACTCCCACTAACCTTCTTGTACACACAAGGTTCGTTAGGATTTTGTGAGAAATCAAACTCTTTGATTGTCTCATCAAAACGGATGTTCCAGCTCCTGGATGCTTGCTTTAGTCCATATATGGATCGTCGAAGCTTGCATACTTTGGTTTTATTAACCAATGTGAAACCTTCAGGTTGTATCATGTATACATCCTCAAGCAGGTTTCCATTAAGGAAAGATGTTTTCACATCCATTTGCCATATCTCATAATCATAATGAGCTGCTATGGCCAGGAGCATCCGAATAGATTTGAGCATAGCTACTGGCGAATAGGTTTCATCATAATCAATTCCTTGTTTCTAACGATATCCTTTTGCCACTAATCTAGCCTTAAAGGTAACAACATTACCTTCCATGTCGGTTTTCTTTTTGAAACCCACTTGCACCCTATGGGCTTAATCCCTTCAGGCGGGTTAACCAAGTCCCATACTTGATTTTCGTACATGGAATCTATTTCCGACTTCATGGCTTCAAGCCATTTATCCCTTTCTGAATTTATCAGAACATCTTCATAACTGATAGGTTCGTCATTGTTAACGAGTAACACGTCGTTCGACTCACTTATGAGAAATCCGTATCTCTCTGGAATATTGCGTGTCCTATCAGACCTACGAAGAAGTGGTATTGTTTTAGGTTCAACTGATAGCTCATCATTATGAGTTATTGGTTGTGGGTCTAGACTAGGTGTCTCTGTAATATCTATTGGAGTTTCTTGAACTTCTTCAAGTTCAATGCTACTCCCACTGTTTTCTTGTAAAAGAAATTCTTTTTCCATAAAACAGCATGCCTTGAAACAAACACCTTTTGTTCCAAGGGATGATAGAATTGGTAACCCTTCGTTTCCTTAGGGTATCCAATAAATAGACATTTATCAGACTTAGCATCCAATTTGTCTGATACAGTCCGCTTTACATAAGCAGGACAACCCCATATTTTAAGGTGAGTTAAATGAGGTTTCTTACTATTCCACGTCTCATATGGAGTAGTAGAGACTACCTTGGTCGGGACTCTGTTTAGTAGTAAACAGCTTGTCTTAAGCTCATAGCCCCAAAAGGATTTTGGAAGAGTTGCATGATTCATCATAGATCTAACCATGTCCATTAAGGTTTGGTTACGCCTCTCAGATACACCATTATGCTGTGGTGTATATAGCGGAGTCAATTGAGACAATATCCCATTGTCCCTAAGATAATCTTAAAACTCTTGACTCGAGTATTCACCACCCCGATCGGATCGAAGTATCTTAATACTTTTGCCAAGCTGTTTCGCTACTTCACTTCTGAACTCTTTGAATTCTCAAAAGCTTCAGATTTGTGTTTCATTAAAAACACATACCCGAATCGTGAGTGATCATCGATAAAGGTAATGAAGTAGCTATAACCTCCTTGTGCAAGAGTTGACATTGGTCCACATATATCAGTATGTATTAGACCAAGCAATTCTCCCACTGGTTTACCTTTTCTGGAAATGGGTAATTTGGTTATCTTGCCTTTTAAGCATGATTCGCATGTATCAAATGAACCGGGTTCAAATGATTCCAGAATTCCACATCGGTGTAATTTGGTCATGCGTTTCTTACTTACATGGCCAAGACGACAATACCACGTATAGGAGTCTATTTGATTATCTATTCGAGCACGTTTGTTGCTAACTTCGATATTGAAAATGTCACCGTATAAATCTAACGTGTAGATACCATTGTATAAAGTTCCGGTCCCATAAAGAACACCATTTAAAGTTATGTAACAGCAATTGTTACTAAAAGTTAAATGATAACCCTTTTCATTCAAGCATGAAATAGATACAATGTTCTTTATTAACGAAGGAACAAAATAACAATTATCCAATTCTAAGACAAGTCCAGTAGGGAGCTTTAGCAAATATGTTCCGATGGCAACAACAGCAATCTTTGCTCCATTTCCAACTCGCAAATTCGCTTCTCCCTTGACGAGTCTTCTTCTATTCCTTAGCCCCTGTATGTCATTACATATATGTGAGCTACACCCAGTATCAAGTACCCAGGTGGACGAGGAAATAGAGTGACATTCAATAACGAAGATACCTGAAGAGGATGGGGCATCGAATGCCTTCTTCTTCAAGGACTAAAGATAAACCTTGCAGTTTCTTCGCCAGTGACCCTCCTTGCCGCAGTGATGGCAAGTGTCTTTTGGTGCCTTTTCAGTCTTTTTGGCCTTTTTCTTCTTTCCCTTATTCTGTTCTTTAGGCTTCCTCTTAGAGCCTTTCTTTGAGGAACCAACTAACAGTACCGTCTTCTGATCCTGTTTTACAGAAGGCTCTACAGTCTTTAGCAGGTTGAGCAACTCAGGAATGGTAGTCTCCAGCTTGTTCATCCGATAGTTCATCACAAATTGTGAGTAACTCTTGGGCAAACAATGCAGAATTAAGCCAATACTTAGTTCGTGATCCATTGCAAATCCGAGTGTGCCTAGTCGCTCAATGTGTAACGCCCCAAAATTTCCATTTTAAGTCCTTAAAGTCCTTGAAATTAGTTAAAAATACTTTAGAAATATTCTTTAGATTTTTAGGAATTTTTAGAATATTTTTATGGAATTTTCCGAGTCCATTTAGTATTTTTAAAAAAAAAGGAAAAACTTTAAAGGGCAGCAGGGAGTTCGAACCCGCGACCACAGGAGGAGAAACCCCTAAGGGCGCGCAAGGAACCAGCTGGGCTAGGGTATCAAGCACAACAAAAGGTGGAGAGATATTAAGTTAAGTTATAAGTTGGACTTAAATACCCTAAGTATAAATAGATAATTAAGGAGAGAAGTTTTATTTTCCCTCAACTCAAACCCTTCCTCGCCCAAACCAGCCGCACGCCGCCTCTTTCCCCCTCTCTCGTGCGCACGCCGACACCCAACCCCCCTCTCCTCTTCCAAGGGAGCGCCGGCCAAGGCTCTCCTCCGAGAGATCTTCCAATATTCGGAATCCCCGCGACGAGAGGAACGCGTGAGCGCGAAGAAATCTCCGAGACTCCGAGTTTCTCCGGAACCTCCGACGCCGTTCTTGGTTGTAAGTCCGAGATATCAAAGTAAGTACTACTTACCTGCAGTAAGAGGCGGTTTTCCGTCGAGTTTTATCATAGGAATTTCGTAAATGCAGAATTTTCGTTTTATATGCTTGAGAAAAGGTTTTAGCGTGCAATATAATGTGAACAAATAGAGAATATAGCTAATCTTTTACATTATAGTAATGACTTCACTTAACCTGTGCATAAGCAAGTATTCACGTATAAACACGTTATAAGATATTATTCTGTGAGAGCATAAGAATAGTAGTAGCTTTTCTATGAATGATATGGTGAAGTTAGTTGTAATTAGCTTATTTAAGTGAACATGTGATAGTTTGTGTATGAATGTGATTGACTGTATAGTAAGTTGTTAAGTGCAATTATATGTAAGTCTTTAGATCTTGTTATATTATTAAATAGTTCTTTTTTTTATAGTGAGAGAAATATAATTATATTAAAAAAAAAAAGAGAGAACGTGAAGAGCTTTAGTTGATAAATTGTATCTATTGACTAAACAGTTGACAAGAGGATTACTTTTAAACTAGAATTAACATTATTAATTTAGATTGCTAATTTTGAAAGCGATGTGCTAGACAACTTTGTAAGTAACTTTGTGTATTCAGTTTAAATCTGTGATATGCAATAAATGTGCCGTAAGTTATGTCAAAGTTTTGAAATTTTGTATGTGCTATTATTTTGCAATAGTTGATGTTTGAAAACTGTGTCGTCGAGTTTGGTAGCATATACAAATAAAGTATTGTCTTTAGAGATCAAAAAGTAAATTGATTTGTTATGAAGTAAATACGTTATAAGAGGTGAGAATTAAGAGAATGCAAGCATTGTATTTGCTTTGATGATAGAAGTTGTACCCTATATGAGTTTTAGGGTTAATAGTAAGAAAAAGAAAAGTTTTAAAAGAAAGAAGAAGGCCGAGGCCTTAAGAAAAAAAAAAGAAATTCTAAAGTCAAGACTTAGGGATTTGGGCACACAAGGTGTCCGATAAAATGCCAAGGCATTTAAAGATAAGAAAGAAAAAAAAGAAAAGCTATTTTATTTTCTAAGGCCAGTACCCGGCGTCCAAGGGCGTCATTAAAGAAATCCAGGTGTCCAATTCCAAGGTCTTGGCCCTGGTAGACCAAGGTCTGCTCTATTAGGATTGGTGGCTCGCTACCCCAACCTTTTAGGGAACGCGCATAAGATGGTACTTACGTCTTAAGTGGATCCAAGTGAGTTATTATTTTCAAGTATATGCTTTAGCAAAGTTTTCTAAAATTTAAGGAAGTTTTCTAAAAGTTAAAGAAAATTTTAAAGTTAAAGAATTGCTAAAGTTTCATGTTAAGCCAAGAAAAAGTGAGTTAAGACTTATTAATGCTTGAGTATGCATGTTTTGAGTTATACATGTTTTAGTGTTTCTTTTAAGTATAAAAGTATCTCATGTGATTTCATATTGTTTAAAAAGCATGCCTGCACATTTCGAGATTTTGTGAGCTAGATAGTACTTGCTAAGTTTTATGCTTATTAGTTGCATTTCCTCTTACTGCAGGTAAAGGTAAAGAAAAGCAATTCTGAAGGAAGGCGACGAGGCGGTGCTGAGTGACGTGTGT
Organism: Boesenbergia rotunda; assembly: GCA_024364735.1. Taxonomy (NCBI): domain Eukaryota; kingdom Viridiplantae; phylum Streptophyta; class Magnoliopsida; order Zingiberales; family Zingiberaceae; genus Boesenbergia; species Boesenbergia rotunda. The sequence goes on along the minus strand of JAGFNQ010000812.1, from coordinate 87,743 downwards.
GTGGTGGCTGACCTTGGAGAGATCCTTGGGATGAGACAGTTTAGCTTATTTGAAATGCATGTTTAAGATTTTCCAATTCCAAATTATTGTGTTATGGAGTTTATTAACCATTTATGCTTCGGATAGTCTTACATGCTCAATTTTGTAGAATGAAGATTCCATGTCATTTAAACTAGTATGCATACTTTTGTGAATGCACTAGATGAGCAAGGGCATGAGTAGTTTAACATGTGGATACATTGCATTTTAGACTTATTCTTGAGCTTATTATTATTCCCTTTTGGACTAAGTCCTAATTGTGCTTAAAATGCTTGTAAATTCGGTAGAAAAGTAAGAATTACATTCTATGAAGTTCTAGAAAAGTTGCATGCATATTTCATAGTGCTTTAGAAATGTTATAGAACCTTGTGTGATGAGTTTAAATGGTTAGAAGTACTAGTAATGTGCCATTGTATCATGCATGACTATTAAAGTTAGAATATCATTCTTAGATAGATTTGAATACAAAAAAAAGAAAGTTCCGCATTTTAGTCGTGCATTAGAGTCAAGAAGTAGATAAAGTAACGGTCCGTCAAAGGTAGAGAAGGCGGGTCGCTACACAATGTACCCCAACATCTTCAACACAAACTGTGAGACAGAAGTGCCTTCCTGCATCTTAGAGGTGAAGAGGAGTCTGGAGAACTTGAACCTTTCGGATCTTGCCTGCTCGTCAAACAGCTCATGAAGATGGAAAATGATGGTATGAGCATCCATATGCTCATGTTGCTTTTGCAGCTCAGGTACCATAGCGGCCAGCATGATGCAACTCGCAAGTTCAAAATCGGTCACATGTTTCTGATAGGCCACTAACTGGTCTGGAGTTGCACCTTCTGGAGGATGGTTGGGAAGTTGTTCTTCAAGGACATAAGCAAGCTTTTCTGCCTTGAGGACTATCCTCAGGTTTCGAAGCCAGTCCATGAAGTTTAGCCCAGTCAGCTTATTGGTGTCCAAAATGGAACGCAAATTTAGAAAAGACATGATCAAGTGATTATCCTAGAAATACAAATTGATCTTATGTGAGAAGAATGATAAAGAATGCATCAATATACATTAATTAAATCCTATTTATTTTTCGAATTGAATAATCCTTTTTATCAATTCGGGAGATCGTAGGAACATCTCCAAATAGGTTGATATCCAACCATAGATAAGAACAACCATGGCTAGAGTCCATCAAGTTATTCTTAGCTATGAAGGTAGGTAATTATACCGATTACATATTATACATATGTAACTATCACATTATGCTATCAACTAATTGAATGTTTGCATAAATCATTGGGTTCTTAACTCATTAACAAGTATGCAACAATATACATAGCACCCAACTACACCTCTCTTTACATCGACCTTGGCTGTGGCACAACAAATCAATGCTCCAAGCTTAAGGCTGACCCATTAATCAAGAAATAGTTTTAATATGGTTGGAGCTCATTCAACCGTTTAGTCAGGCTTGGATGTGTCCAACAACCAAAACTAAGGATTGACCTCTGACTCCAACTATATTAATCATAAACGAATTCCATGGTTTGAACATGTTGAGGTTCAAGCCGGGCATGGATATGTCCATCAACCCAAACGAGAAACAAAACTCCGGTTCTAACCATATTAATGGAAGGTGTTGGCCTTAATATTTTGTATGGGGTTTTGGGTCTCATCCTTTTCCTTTTAAGCACATTCATGACATATAATTATGTCATGTTCTAACGATTTCCTTAATAAAGTATGTATGTGACTTAATTTATCAAGTCTCATTAATTGAATTAGGAACCGGATTTCCTAATTCTAATTTCCTAAATTGTCAAGTATGTATGTGATTTTATTCAAGGAATTGTTTTGGGAAATAATTTCCTAAATTGTCATAATCAATTTCGGAAATAATATGTTTAAGACTTTGATTTCTCTAAATCAAATCTTATTAAATTAAGAGACAGATTCCCTTAATTCAACCACATATTATTATCATGAAAATCTTATTTAAGGAAATAAACTCTATAGGAAACAATTTTTCCGAATTAATTTTGGAGACAACAATATGTAAGAGCATCACCTCATAAATCAAATAAGGAAATTATCATTTGAGAATCACCTCAAAATTTCCAAGATTTGATCACATATTTTATTTATGGATAATTAATTACAACAAATTATTTACTTTGGGTGGCTCCCCGAGGCACTCCCCAAAGAAAAGAAAATTGTTGTAAATCTAATTTGGCCTGCTCCCTTAGGCATAACAAAATTAAACTTGACAATTAAAGAACTTGTTAATAATATAATTTGGATGGCTCCCCGAGGCCTGCCCAAATCAATTTTAACAATTCATATTCAAAATAGGAAATTAAATTATAACAACTAACTTTAATTTGGGTGGCTCCCCGAGGCACTCCCCAAAGTAAAGAATTTTATTAATAATTTAAAAACCAATTTAAATTTAATTGTCAATTAATGTTTCCATAAAATGTCTAGACTTTCATGAAAAGAAAGTGCCCAAAATTACGAGCTTTCCATAAATGGAAAGATTCCAAAATTAAAAGGTTTTCAGAATTATTGTAAGTTTCTGGTACAAAGAAAACTTACGTATTTCCAAAATTGAAAATTTTCCAAAATTAGGAAATTTTCAAAATTGGAAAGTTTTCACAATTATCATAAAATTTCAGAAACAGAGATATTTCAAAAGTTTGTGAAATTTCATGAGGATTTCCAAACTTTGAAATTCCTAAATCTAAAATTTACCATAATTGGAAAGTTTCCATAATTAGAAAATTTTCCAAAATTGAGATCATGACAAAGTTTTCCGCAAAACAATTATATGATTATGTCGAACACTAACCGGCTCCGATACCACTATTAGGACCGGGTGCATGCCAACGCGGACACGTATTGTAATTGTTACATAATTACATGCAGCGGAAACAAAAGCATGAATAATTTCCTAAATTATTCTAACACATATCCTAAGCATGCAATGTGTTCACATAATCGTAATATAAAATTTTTACAGAAAAGGAAATTACTCTACGAATTACCTTGCGTAACTTGGAAGAAGGGACGAGATCCAACCGTTAGCGTCCCTTGAAAGATCCGCCTCTATTCGTATCCACACCGAGTATCGTCGGGATGACTTCGCTAAGCCATGAGTTTCATGTTCAGGAGAACTACTAGATTCCCCGTGAACACGACGAAAACCGAGAGAGTAATCAAATCGAAAGACTCACCACCAAGGTTGGCCGAAGAGGAAGATCATCGCAAGGAAGAACTTCGTCGCCTTGATGCTTCTCCTTGTGCTCACGGTAAGAAGAAAGAAGGAAGGCCTATGGCCGGCCAAGAGAGAGGGAGAGAAAAAGAGGAGAGAGCCCAAGCAATTCTTGGATGGATCATCTTCCATGGCACCCCTTGGGTCCTTTATATAGGGAGAGGTTTCTTAATTCCCAAGCAAACCTCTCCTTGATTATGGAACAATTTCTCAATCAATCCATAATCAAGGCTCTCATGATCAAGCTTCTTCTTCTTGATTATGGAATAATTTCTCAATCAATCCATAATCAAGGCTCTCTTTCTTTTGGCATGATTATATAAAATTTATAAAACAAACCAACCATTGGTTCATTATATAAAATTTTATAAAACAAACCAACCATTGGTTCATTATATAAATTTTATTAAACAAACCAACTCATGGTTCATTATATAAGAATTTATATAACCATTTATAAAATAAACCAACCTTTGGTCTATTTTATAAAACAAACCAAAATAGCCTTATCCTCTTATGGTGGTGGCCGGCCATGACAAGAAGAGAGGAGGCCCCCTTCCTTGGCCGGCCCATCTAACCCCAATTGGATCAAATCCCTTAATGAATTAAACTTATTTAATTCACCCATTAAGTCTTTAAAAGACTTAGTCATTCTATGCTTCTGATGCATCTGAAATAAATTCAGTTTTGACTATTGTTTGGACTTACCAAAAATAGTCTATCTCGATTGGAGAATCCAATTCTCAACTCGTTTTAAATCCTTCAAATTACTCGTTATACGTGTGACCAAATAGGCTTTCAATTTATGTTGGTCGTCCATAATTAACTAATTAATTATAGAACGATCATAAGTGGCACCTAGTAGTACATCATGATCCCCAATTAATTGAAAGATCAACGGTTGACCTCAGAAATGATTCTGAAACACTTCAGCAGCTATAATGAATCGTTCCCCATTCCCTTCACCATCTTATACCCACTTGGTTCAGGACATGGTCTATGTGTGTCAATCCCCACTAGGCTGACTACGTCACACCTAGTCCAAGTAACGTTTCCTCGTCCTATGGATTCTAATTACTCTCATGTATTTAAGAGATTCATACTCTGAACATGTCATGCTCTGGCTAGAGGCTTCGAGTAACAATCCGACGATGGGCCTCGGGTATACATCTCCTCGCAAGGAGTGGTGAATCCTTTGTAGGCTGTTCAAACATCTTCAGACACTTCGGCTTATACCCAATCATCCTAGGTCCACACCTCCTTGGAGATGCTTGCTTAAGATGTCAAAGTATAAGTCTCCATGACCAAGATGACTTGAACACCACAAGTCAAAGGAACATCGCACTTAAGCTGCAGTAAGAACTTCACTGACATATCTGTTGGTGCAGAAAGCACCCAAGTCGAACCTGAGTTTTGATAATGGCAACAGGGCTCAAAAGTTAAGTCTTACTTATTATCTAACATGTTACTCTAGTGTACAGGGTAAAAAGTCCTAGCGAAGGACTGCTAGGCACTGGCGAAGGAATGCCAGGGTAAAAAGTCCTAGCGAAGGACTGCTAGGCACTGGCGAAGGAATGCCAGGGTAAAAAGTCCTAGCAAAGGACTGCTAGGCATTGGCGAAGGAATGCCAGGGTACTGAAGCCCTAGCGAAGGATTGCTAGGCGCCAGGCGAAGGATATCTTGGGACTGAAGACCTAGCGAAGGACAGCTAGGCACCGGGCAAAGGACAGCTTGGTATCCAATACCTGGCTAAGGACTGCTAGGCAAAAGTACAACCGGAGGAGCCGGTTGGCATCAGGTACATTTTCCCGAGAGGAGTAGGTGAGGATACGTTCCCCGTCGAGGGAACAGTAGGCGTCGGTTCGACCTAGGGTTTCATTTTGGAGACCTAAAGTCAGAACCAAGACAGCTAAGGTTGTATAAACTAACATCTTATTGCTTTATAGTGTTTTGGACTAACCCTGGATGCAGGATCGAAGGAACGAGTGTCTGCAGCTCAGAGAGCCTCAAAGGAGTGAGGCAACAGCTGACCAGGGCGTCCGGAGTGTCCCGGGCGCCCCCATGGTGAAAACAAAACACATAATGCAAAGGAAGGCTTCGACAGTTCATGTTCGGGGCGCCCCCATGCTCCCGGGCGCCCCCGCTGCACCCGGGCGCCCCCGCTGCACCCGGGCGCCCCCAGCGCTCCGGGCACCGCCAGGTGAAGCTACCGAAGCAGCTCCAGCAAAGCCAAGAGGATAAGAGTTTGACCCGGTCAATCCGGGCGCCCCCAGCGTCCCGGGCACCCCGGTCAAGATCTGATCCCGAGTTTGAAGGGATCAGAAGCTGACCGAGTTAATGGCGAATCGGCCGACACGTGTGGGGGCGCCCCCGACGTTCCGGGCGCCCCCAGGTGCTATAAAAGGACCCTCGAACCAAGGCTTCAGGACAACGAATTCTTTCAACGCTTCTACGCTCTTCTGCTTCCGCGCTCTGCTCCAACAACCTCCCGACTCGAGATACAAGCGTCGACGACATCCTACTGCTCCGGAAAAAGTAATCTACATCGGACGTCGGTAAAAAGAAGAGTTTAATTTCAGTACTGCACTTTAACTGTAATTCCATTTCTGTAACTGATTTTGCGCGATTATAGCATTGCCCGCAGTAAACGGTCAGCGACCGTGGTCCTTGGAGTAGGAGTCGACCTAGGCTCCGAACCAAGTAAAAAACCTTGGTGTTTGTGTGTTTTTGTTTTTAATCTTCCGCTACACATTCTCTTTTCAAATCCGAACGTTTAACGATATTCACCCCCCTCTATCGTTTCTCTCGATCCAACAATTGGTATCAGAGCGGGGAAATTCAAATTTGGTGCAACCACCAGTTTGAAAATTTTTCAGATTTTTTTTTCGTTCGAATTTCTTCTAATATTTTTTTCAAATTTCTTCTCGTTGATCGAGGTTGGAGCAACACCCCTCAACGAATATTGTTTTCTTATCCCGCACTACAAATCCAACACCAAGTCTTGGGATATTTTTTTGTTTAGTTTACATTTCAGATAAATGGCCATGCAAGAAGGCTTCAGCACCGCACAACCACCTCTCTTCAGTGGAGAAGACTTCTCCTACTGGAAGAGCAGAATGGAGGTCCACCTGAAAACTCAGGTGGACATGTGGATAATCATCCAGTCCGGACTGGAGATTCCGAGAAATGCTGAAGGAGTACCTCAAAGCTACACAGAGTGGGACACCGCTCTGAAACGAAGAATTGAAGCGGATGCAAAGGCGACCCAGACCCTTCATTGCAGCTTAACAAAAGAGGAGTTGAACCGAGTGGGCCCTTTCAATAGTGCCAAGGAGCTATGGGGAAAACTGATCGAGCTGCAAGAAGGGACATCAGAGACTCGGATCAGCAAGAGAGATCTGCTCCTGAACAAACTGTATACCATCAAAATGGTCGACAACAAAACAGCAGCCCAGCTTCACGCACGAATCCAAGAACTGATGAACGGTCTTCACACTATTGGTCACAAGGTAGAAAACCGTGACCTAATAAGGTATGCGCTAAATGCTTTCCCTAGAAACACCTTGTGGGCATCTATGGTAGATGCATACAAGGTTTCAAGGGATCTTTCAAAGATTAAATTAGATGAATTATTCTCTGAGTTAGAATTACATAAACAGACTAACTGCAATTTGGCCGAGAAAGGTATTGCCCTTGTTGCAGGTAAAACTGGAAGGTCAACAAATAAGAAGCCTCAACCTGAACCCGAGTCTAACTCAGACTCAGGCTCAGAAGATGAAGAAGGAGATAGACCTAAGCTGGTCCGACTGGCAAGAAACTACTACAAAGAACTGAAAAATCAAACCAACAGAAGGAAAGCCAACCGAAGAAAGGACGAACCAGCTAAACCCGCAAACGAAAAGAACAAGCCCAACGTGACCTGCTACGAGTGCAAGAAGAAGGGTCACTACAAGACGGAGTGTCCGAACCTAAAGGAAACCAAGAAGAAAAGAAGGAAGAAGGCACTTCAAGCAACCTGGGACGAGTCCTCCTCCGAAGAAGAAGAAGAGGTCCCACAGTCGAACCTACTAGCACTAACCGCCTCAGAGAAAGTCGAGACCGAGTCAGAATCAGAACAGGACGACGGCAGACTGACCTTCTCAGAGGACGGCGAAATTAAGGTAAGTGGATTTAATAGATGTCAATTAAATGAACTAATTTCGTATCTTTCTCGAGATTTGGCGAAAGCCAAACTCTGAGTCGAATCCCTCCGACAGGAAGTAAAACTCCTGAAAGAGGGAGCTGACTCTAAACCCTTAACCGAAAAGGTTCAAGAAGGAACTCCTATTCAAGTTGAAAAACTTGAGAAAGAGAACTCCTCCCTGAAAATTCAAGTTAAGGATCTTAGATCAGCTTTAGAACGATTCACTTCTGGTTCCAAGGGTCTTGACATGATTCTTGGAAATCATAAATCAGTTCTAAATCGATCCGGACTTGGCTATAGAACCAAATCTAGACAAAGATCTTACTTTGCTGTACTGAATCAGTCCAGAAGTAAAGTTTAGGCATGGGTACCTAAACTATACCTGAACAAATTAACCAACTGGATCAAATCAGTATTGGATCCCCAAGGACAAGATTCACATCTTGCCCAATCATTACCGTGGCTTTAGTCCAAAGGGAGCCAAATTAAAAACTATATTTATTGTTAAATAGAATTTAATTCTTGCAATTTGCTTGTTTGATTGTTTATTTAGATTTCTGCAATTTACCATGCTTAGACTTAGGAATGGGTAGTTTAAGGACTAAACAAACTTAACTGAAACTTGACAACATAGTATTGGGTGGCGGTGAGATGATAGTACGTTAGGGAAACCAATTCTAATAAGGTCAAGTTTACTTGGTCTCTTTAGACTGGTGAAACTAGCCGAAGCTACCGATCCAAAATCCAAACTAGTTAGACCAGAACTTTTCAAAGATTAATTTTGAAAATGAAATTTCATTAAACGGCTTTGTCAAGGAAAGGGTTGATTATCCAATAAGGCTACGGCCAAAGAAGGCCTAGTGCCTCGCCAAGACCTGGAAGCCAATTTTTGAATTTCAAATTCAAATTATTCTTTGTCAATTCAAATCTAACACCAATTTTCAGTTAGGTGTAGATTCAAACATTTTTTGTTAAATTTAATTATTTTCAAAAATTAATTTAAGGTTTTCTAAATAAAGATTAATTTTTCAAAATAACTTTACTTATCAAAACCTGTCTCACAAAACCTGCAAGGCTAACGTGATTGAAAATCCTATATTGGGTGAGACAGAAAAATTAAACTCAATTGTAATTCCTGTAAATACATATATTGTGTAGCACAGAACATAGTCAAACCTTGGTCAACCTAGTCAAACCATGGTCAACATAGTCAAACCATGGTCAAAGCAGTCAAACCATAGTCAAAACAGTCAAACCATGGTCAAACCAACTAAACCATGGTCAAACAATGACAAGACATAATATTTATCACCTCCTATGCACTCCGGGCGCCCGTGACTCCTCGGGCGCCCCCCCATACCTTTTCCATATCTCTAGGCAAAAAGCTGCCTCTGACCATTGACCAGGGCGCCCGGAACCACGCGGGCGCACCCATCACACTCAATGCAGCAAAAGCTGCCTGACTAGGGCGCCCGGGCCACTCCGGGTGCCCCCAACAGACCTAGTCACTGCCTTCGGCAGTGACCACTGTCCCGGGCGCCCGGGAGCTCCCGGGCGCCCGGGAGCTCCCGGGCGCCCCCAATGTAATGCCTATAAAAGGGATCCGAATCCCCTTCTCTTCCCACACCAAAAACCAACTTCTTTCCTCACTTCCTTCATTCCAAGAAGATCAAGTGACACTTGTGCTTCCTCAATCTCACCATGCCTCCCCGGTATGATTTATTTTGGATTATTTTCTTAAATTCTTTAATGCATTTAGAATTATTCCTTTCTTATAAATGCATGCCTCTTAACTTAGAAAACGCCGAGCAAACCAAGCGAACCCCGGTGCCGAACCGAGTCCCGACCCTAGGTTCCCGACTCTAGAATTGTGTAATAAGTTTGCTCGAACCACCTACAAGCCTATCAAAACAAGCTATCTTAATAGACATTTCTTTACCCAATCCTGTCCCTTAGCCATGAACGTCATAAACTTTTATCAACTGGATAATCTAGTATTCTGCACTCATACCATTAATGAATCCTTATGTGCAGAATTCTACAATAACATAGTTCGACAAGACAATCTCATGTTTTACACTACTGTTCAAGGGATACCCCTGTCTATCACCCCTACCTTGCTAAACCGATTCCTTGGACTACGACCCTCCCAGTCCACATTTTGCTGCTATCCACCTAGGAATCCTCCATTTGATCCTCCCTACTCCCACATTACTTTAGACACACTCCACTCCTATTTCTATAGGGAAGCTAGACTCCCCGCAAATAGACGATTCCAATCCGTTGACCTTCAGGCACAGGACTACGCCTTGTACAGAGTCCTGGTCCGCTATATCTTACCACTCTCCACTAGAGATGTCACGACCATGCGACCTTTTCATGCCTTCCTTCTGTATGCCCTGATCCATCACCTTGACATTGACATTGGACTACACATGTTTCATACTATTCTGCTTGCGTCCAGTGTTACAACCCAGGGATGAGTGCGTACTCCATTCTGCCACATCATCACCTCCCTCCTTCATCACCACGGTCGTGACATTACCGTGGGTGAAATAACCGTGATGACCGACTTTGATGAAATAGGATTTAGGAACTTCTCTTTAGCGGGTCTAGAGGTATCGGCCACCGGGGTTTTGAGTTGGAGACGACAACAGGCCGGGGCTCCGATCGACTCAGACGAGGAGGTAGACGTTGACGTTGCAGATCTGGCAGCTGAGGCTCGAGCACACATAGACGAGCCCCCTCCACTGACACTCTACGATCGAGTGACATAGCTGGAGACACATGTCCAGAGCCTTCGAGAGGAAGTGGAGGCCAATCATGCCGAAAACATGGAGACAAATCTGGGCTACTACACCGGATATATGAGCGCCCTTAGAGCTGAGAGGGAGGCTAGAGATGCACAGTATCACGAGATGATGATACTATTTCGATCATGGCAGCCTGGGTCATCTGACCACCCTGGCCCTTCTTCCTAGTTAGACTATTTTCAGCATTGTACTAAGTAACTAAAACTTGACTCATGTTTGACTCTACTGGACCTCTGGTTGACCAGTTAACCTATTTTGTTTTACTACTTATTTGACTTGAGTATCTGATCTTTACTGTGCTCTGTAGAATAGGTTAATTCTACTTTTAATTTTCTTACTGCTTTGCTTAATTTAAAAATCAGTTTCTAAAAGAATTTGAAAAACTGTTTTACTTAATTTCAAAATCAGTTTTTAAAAAAAAAATTCTTTCGACTTAGTTTTATTTCAAAACTACCCCCTTTCAAAACTAGGGCTTTTTCGCAAATGGACTTAGCCTAGGCCCTAACCCTAGAACTGCATGCACCTATAGATTTAGAAGCCAGCATCTCACAAGCACCTTAGGGTACTTTTGATTGATAACCTAGAATGGGTTGAGATGCTTAGGTCTTTGTCTTAATTCAAAATGCTTTAAGTCAGTGCATCTGCAGTAATTGGGGCACTAAATACAATTTACACAGCAATCAAGTTAAGTGTCAAGCTTAAAAAATCTAACTTGAACTGAAACACTTAACTTGACTAACCCTAGCAAAAACTACTGTTTATAACAGTTAGTAAGTAGCTAATTGGGTTAGACAGGTCCCTACAAGAGAAAATTAACTGATTTGGTTTAAGTCTTATCATGAATTGGTTCAGTACAGCAAAATCATGCAAATATTTTCCTTTATGCAATTTAATTTCTGCTATATTTATCTGTTTTTGATATATGACAAAGGGGGAGAGATAGGAAAGGAGAGAGTTTAAAATTTTCTAACTAAGTACTTATGTTTTTCAAAAATTTTCAAAATCTATCTTTAATTCAAAAAGTACTAAGTTACTAAGTACTTAAGTTCTCAAGTTTTCAAAATCTTACTAAGTACTTCAAAATTCTACTAAGTACTTAAGCTTTCAAAATCTTACTAAGTTCTTAAAGTTTCAAAATCTTATTAAGTACTTAAGTTTTTAAGTTTTCAAAAAGGTGCTAAGTACTTTAAACTAACGGTTCTTAAAAGTTTCCTAAGTACTTAAAACTGAAGTTTTTCAAACTCTAAGTACTTAAAATTAAAGTGTTCAAATTTAACCAAGTACTTTAAAACTTAAAGTTTTCAAAACTTTTGAGTACTTTAAACTTAAGGCGTCAAAATTTTCAGTACTCAAAACTTAAGTTTTCAAAACTCTTCAAAGTGGTTAAATTCTTTCCAAAGTACACAACGAAAATCATTTTGGAAAATATAAGCTTTAAAGCTTAAATTTTTTTTTAAGTTAAAATCATCTTCAGACTTAAAACCTATTTTCAAAAACCCCACGAATTTGAAAAATCTAGGGGGAGATTCCTTCCAGGGGGAGGGAACAAAAGGTAATTTTTATATGCTTTGATTAAACTTAACTTTTTGAACCAGGGTTGCCAAAAATCAAAAAGGGGGAGATTGTTGGTGCAGAAAGCACCCAAGTCGAACCTGAGTTTTGATAATGGCAACAGGGCTCAAAAGTTAAGTCTTACTTGTTATCTAACATGTTACTCTAGTGTGCAGGGTAAAAAGTCCTAGCGAAGGACTGCTAGGCACTGGCGAAGGAATGCCAGGGTAAAAAGTCCTAGCGAAGGACTGCTAGGCATTGGCGAAGGAATGTCAGGGTAAAAAGTCCTAGCAAAGGACTACTAGGCACCGGTGAAGGAATGCCAGGGTACTAAAGCCCTAGCGAAGGACTGCTAGGCGCCAGGCGAAGGACAGCTTGGGATTGAAGACCTAGCGAAGGACAGCTAGGCACCGGGCGAAGGACAGCTTGGTATCCAAGACCTGGCTAAGGACTGCTAGGCAAAAGTCCAACCGGAGGAGCCGGTTGGCATCAGGTACATTCTCCCGAGAGGAGTAGGTGTGGACGTGTTCCCCGTCGAGGGAACAGTAGGCGTCGGTTCGACCTAGGGTTTCATTTTGGAGACCCAAAGTCAGAACCAAGATAGCTAAGGTTGTATAAACTAACATCTTATTGCTTTATAGTGTTTTGGACTAACCCTGGATGTAGGACCGATGGAGCGAGTGTCTGCAGCTCAGAGAGCCTCAAAGGAGTGAGGCAACAGCTGACCAGGGCGCCCGGAGTGTCCCGGGCGCCCCCATGGTGAAAACAAAACACATAATGCAAAGGAAGGCTTCGACAGTTCATGTTCGGGGCGCCCCCATGCTCTCGGGCGCCCCCGCTGCACCCGGGCACCCCCAGCGCTCCGGGCGCCCCCAGGTGAAGCTACCGAAGTAGCTCTAGCGAAGCCAAGAGGATAAGAGTTTGACCCGGTCAATCCGGGCGCCCCCAGCGTCCCGGGCGCCCCGGTCAAGATCTGATCCCGAGTTTGAAGGGATCAGAATCTGACCGAGTTAAAGGCAGATCGGCCAACACGTGGGGGGCACCCCCGACGTTCCGGGCGCCCCCAGGTGCTATAAAAGGACCCTCGAACCAAGGCTTCAGGACAACGAATTCTTTCAACGCTTCTACGCTCTTCTGCTTCCGCACTCTGCTCCAGCAACCTCCCGACTCGAGATACAAGCGCCGACGACGTCCTACTGCTCCGGAAAAAGTAATCTACATCGGACGTCTGTAAAAAGAAGAGTTTAATTTCAGTAGTGCACTTTAACTGTAATTCCATTTCTGTAACTGATTTTGCGCGATTATAGTATTGCCCGCAGTAAACGGTCAGCGACCGTGGGCCTTGGAGTAGGAGTCGACCTAGGCTCCGAACCAAGTAAAAACCTTGGTGTTTGTGTGTTTTTGTTTTTAATCTTCCGCTATGCATTCTCTTTTCAAATTCGAACGTTTAACGATATTCACCCCCCCCTTTATCGTTTCTCTCGATCCAACAATATCTATATGTAGACTACCATATGAAGTTTTACAGCCAGTCACTCCAATGAACTAGTTCCCTTAACTAGCATTCATGTTTATCTCCGGACATCTCAATGTCACCAGCTAGTGAGAATCATCTGATTAGAGAATAACCCATGCTAGTCTCAACAGAATTGATAGTGTCCGTATTTATCAATTCATCGACTAGGGACAATTTCAATACTTCACAATTGTACATGTAGAGATAATCACTAGTTGTGAATTCATCACAAATTCTCTCATGCTGTGAATTATATTGTGGACATTCAGTAAATGAGCTTAAGATTTTAATCAAATAATCATGTATACTCAAATAGTAAATATTCATTTATTAAAATAAATGATTACAATCATAAGGCGATTGCCTTAAGACACTTCTCTCATATCACTAACAAGAGGTCTAAAGGGAAAATTGAGGATAATTCCATGTGTCCAATTATGATGGTTAGCATTAACAACCACATGGAATTAGAGATAGACTTGGATGTTGATACAAAATGCCAATCTCTTAAGATAATTAGAAGTTGTACCAAAAGTCAAGCACATTTGCATTTTTTTTATGGAATTATATTTTTCTAGGATAGGGTATATCCTAGCGAATGTGCTTGCAACTTTTTTAGAAATGTTCAAGGTTTAGTTGAGTTCGTTTTGGCACTAGGGGTAAGGTTGCTTGGGAGCAAGCCTTTAATGGTGTTCAAGGGAGAAGAACTCGGGTGTTGGGTTGGGTATACCTCAACATGGTGTTATGGTGCTAAGTTGGGTAGAATTTCACCATGGGAAAATGAAAATTGAGAGAAGGCTTAGGTTAAGGGGGAGGTAGCCCGTGTTTGCCTTGATTTTCATAGAAAATTATTTTTGGATTTTGTGTCTAACTTGGGAACGGTGATAGATACATGGTGAAATGTATTTTTCCCAAGTAGGTATGGGTACCACAATGTTCTCCACGAAATTTGGGAATTTTTGGAGAATTGTGAAATTTCTGGCGCGTTTCTGAAATTCGGCCAGAAAATAGACTTTCAGAGTATCAGTCGACTGGCCATTTTGGCAGTCGACTGACCAGGGCTGATTTGGATATCAGCAGTTGGTTTGGCATCCAAATGATAAGAAACATATGTATGGGGGTCGAGTACACATTGTTTAGGATCATTAAGGATTGAAAGAACCAATAATTGGGATATTATTGGGGTCTTTTTGATGTATGGCAAAGGGGGAGAGATGTTGGGTTTAAGTGGAAAACCAAACATACCTTTGCTAGAAACCCTAGTTTTAGGGGGAGCTGAGTTTTAGGGGGAGCATGATTGCTCCATTCATGGCGTAAGGGGAACCTGGGAAAGGTTCTTAAAAAGCCTTTGTAAGTCCAATGTAGGGGGATCTTGGGAGAAGCTTTAAAAAGCCTGTTTTGGTGAAATTCCTAACTTGGAGGGTTAGGTATGGGAAAAATCCTAACTTGGAGGGTTAGGTGTGGAGAACCTTGGGATAGGTTTTAATAAGCCCGTTTCTGAAAAATCCTAACTTGGAGGGTTAAGTGTGGGGAACTGATAACCATCATTTTATTGATTATTTTAGGCTCTAAAATCCATGTTTGATCCACATTCTATATGCTTAAGTTTGCAATTGTATTAGGTTTCAAAAGAAAAAGCTCAAACCAAGGGGGAGCTTCCAAGAATACTCCTAAGGGGGGCGATTTTAAGGCGATCTCTCGTTTTCAAATCGCGCGCGTCCTTTTCTTCCCTGGCGGCGTTGGCCGCCGGCGGCATTATGCCGCCGGGAAGGGATCCTGATGATTCTCATCCTACCACCCATTTTCCTACCACTACAACCTCATCTATCGATGTGGAAAAAACTACGAAAAATCAGGGGGTTTTCAAGCAGACGTATGCGCAAGCCCTAAAACCAAGCTCTCCACGCGCAATGAAGAAGAATTTTGAAGACATTGGAGAAGATTTCAATCCTATCACTGTATACAATAATGCTCCAGGAGTTTTTTTCTCAGAAGAAGAGGTAACAAAGATCGCCGAACCTTTTCAGTTTTCGCTGATTGGAAAGTTTTCAGGTATGCGCCCTAGCCCAGCGATAATCTTTCAAACTTTTAAGAATCTAGGGCTCGCAGATTCATACAATATATGTTTTCTGCGTGCGGGATACATTTTTTTGCATTTATCATCAAATGCGGATATGGCTAGAATATGGATTAGAGGTGTTTGGAGGATTGGGGGTGTGCCTTTGAGGATTTTTAAGTGGTCTCCAAACTTTTCTTATGAGGCAGAATCATCTGTGGTTCCAGTGTGGATACAGTTGCCAGATCTACCGATTCATTTCTTCAATAAAAAAGGTTTGTTTTCAATCGCAAGAGTTGTAGGAAAGCCAATCAAGATGGATGAAGCTACTGCGGACTGGACAAGATTGTCAGTTGCTCGGGTTTGTGTTGAAATAGATCTGTTAAAGCCGAAAGTGGAGGAACTATGGCTAGGTATTGGAAAGGAAAAACGGATGCAACGTGTGGTGTATGAAAAACATCCTTTATACTGTGAACATTGCAGACATCTGGGACACGAAATTAAAGAGTGTTATGTTTTGGGAAATAAGCCAGTCCCTGCCTGGATGTCAACTACAAAAAGCAATTCACTTCCTAAAGAAGATCTGCGGACTTTTCTTAACAGAAATGAAGCCAAGGAAGAAGAGAAGTGTAAGGGGATAATGAATACAGGTGAAGGCAATAACCAATCTGTTTTCAGAAATTTAAAGGCAAAAGAAAGTATTGGGGATAAAAGAGAGAATGACAAAAGTATTTGGGTTCAAAAACAAGGATCCTCAAAAAGCCAAACTATCTCAAATCCTGGCAACAATGGGATAAAAAATAAATTTCAGCCTTTACTTTCTATGGTGGAAGAGGAAAAATATGATATAGTGAAGGAAACTGATGTGGAAGGGAGCAAAAATGTAAATGCAGAGGATTTGGAGGATATGCAGATTGAATCAGATGAAATTTATTTAGAAACTGCAAAAGTGCCAGAAACTGATGTAGAAGTTGAAAAAATTTCTTTGTTATCTGTAGGAAAAAAGGATGATGTCAGTAGCAGAGATGATCAACAAAAAGAAAATCAAGAGAAGAGGAAAGTAATCCGCAAAAAGGCAATAGAGATATCAATGAAAACAGGCAGATATGAAATGGCTGGTTTCAAAGATTTAATGGACTCAACAGAAGCAGATGTGCTGGAGACTGAAGCAGCTAAGACAGTTTCTGTATCTTTGTTGGAATCAGATAATCCTTTGGTTGCACAAGTAGAATATCAATTAGGGACAATAGCAGAATATGCAGATCAGAAGGAAGATCTACTATCGACAGTAGATAAAGGAAAAGAAGAACAATCTGGTTATGATTTCTCAAAGTCTTTTGAAGAGGAAGAAGATTCGGATGATAGGGATTTTTTTCAAAAAAAAAGGAAAATCAACAAGACTGTTAAGTCCACAGAAAAACCAGAAAAATATACATACAAATGTGCTGGGAGGACTTCAAAGGATGACTAGGAGCAAATCAAATGCATATAAAACTTACTCTTCCCTTTTTTTCTGATGTCAGGAATTATATGGAACATTAGAGGGATTGGAAATGCGGCCTCCCTTAGAAGAGTACACTATCTCAAAAAACAACACCATCTAAATTTCATAGGTATTTTAGAACCTTTTATATCTTTGGATGAAGCTTCTATTACCAGAAATTTGGGCTTTAATTATGCAATTTCAAACAATTCTGGAAAAATCTGGTTTGTGTATGATGCTAATATAGATTGTCGCATTTTGGAAGATCATGATCAGTTTCTTCATCTTGAATTAAAATCTTCTCTTTTTCCTATTAATTTGATACTTACTGTGGTATATGCCAAATGTGAAAGAACAGATCGCTATATCCTTTGGGAGAAGTTGCTTGAATTAAAACCGGTTTCTTCAGATTATTGGCTGATTGGTGGAGATTTCAATATTATTGCAAATGCTAGTGAACATTCTGCAGGTGTATTTCAAGGCCGGGTGCAGTGGAGGATTTCAATAATTTTATGTTGATGGCAGGCTTAGTAGATGCCGGTTTTATTGGAGATAGATTTACATGGACAAACAACAAAATTTGGAAGCGACTGGATAGAATACTCATTTCCCCGTCTTGGAAAGATCATGGATTTTCGGTAAGAGTGGAGCATTTAAATAGAGCAGCATCTGATCATTGCCCTCTCTTTATTTCTTTTCCTGAGTTTGAGAAACCAGTGGCATCTTTTCGGTTCCAGAAAATGTGGGTCAAGCATCATGGTTTTTTACAGACGGTCAGGCTGAATTGGAATCTGCCAAGTATTAGTTTTGGACTACACAGATTGCAGTTAAAACTCAAGAGGCTCAAAGCACATTTGAAGTGGTGGAACAAAGAAGTCTTCGGGAATATACATGATAATGTAAAAAAGGCTGAAGAGGAGTATTCAGTAGCTGAGAAATTGTTTGACTCTGATCCCACAATTGAAAACAAAATAAAAAAGAACAAAAGTCAAGCACAGCTTTTTAAAGTTTTGAGTATGGAGGAAGATTTTTGGAAGCAAAGAGCAGCAGTAAGATGGATGGGGGAAGGTGATAGAAACACAAAATTTTTCCATGATATGGTGCAAATAAGGAAAATAAATAATAGAATTTTCAGAATATGGGATGAGGGGATTTGTATTGAGAATTCAGAACTTATCAGAGCCTCTGGAGTCAAATTTTTTGAGGGCTTGTTGTCAGGGGAAAGTTATGACTGTAGCTCCATAAATATGGATCAGATTCCTTCGCTAGTAACCACAACAGAAAATGCAGATTTGATTGCAATACCTAATGTGCAAGAAATAAAGAAGATTATATGGGACATGTGTCAAGACAGTGCAGCTGGTCCTGATGGTTTTTCTGCAGCTTTTTATGTAGCCTGTTGGGATATTATAGAGGAAGATGTGTATCAGGCTGTGGTGGATTTTTTTAAAGGAAGTTCTATACCTACAGGGATGTCAGCAACCACTATAGTGCTTTTGCCCAAAATTATTAATGCTCAAAATTGGAAAGATTTCAGACCAATCAGTTTATGCAATGTTTCATACAAGATCATTTCTAAATTGTTGGCCACCAGGTTAAGTCACATAATGGGAAAGATTATATCTCCAACACAGAGTGGTTTCGTAGAGGGGCGTCTGATATCAGATAATATTCTTCTAGCACAAGAATTAAATCATAAGCTGAATTATCACGTCAGGGGAGGTAATGTAATTTTTAAATTGGATATGGCTAAAGCTTTTGACAGAGTCCAATGGAGATTTCTTTTCAAAATAATGACAGCCTTTGGTTTTTCAAATGATTTCATTGATATTATTGAAAGATGTATTACAAATGCATGGTTCTCTGTTCGTATTAATGGCCATCTATCTGGTTTCTTTCAAGCAAAAAGAGGTTTGAGACAAGGGGATCCATATCCCCTCTCCTTTTTATCATTGGGGCTGAATATTTATCTAGGGGTTTAAATGAATTTTTTGTTAAATATCCTAATCTTGAATATGCTACAGGATGTGGAATGAAGGTTTCTCACTTAGCTTATGCAGATGACATAATGATTTTCATGAACGGATCAATTAACTGTGTCAAAAAGGTGAAAACTTTTCTTGACACATATGAAGCACAATCTGGACAGTTAGTAAATGCTGGAAAAAGTGTTTTTTATCCTGCCAAAAGAATATCTTTGGCTAGAAGACAAATGATAGCAATGGT
>JAGFNQ010000812.1:41978-67142 GCA_024364735.1 Boesenbergia rotunda | reverse complement strand
GGTTACTGCAGGATATGAAAGAGTGACAGATTAGCGATTTCTTTCGGCTGATTACTGCTGTGGTGTTGTTTCAAAAAATTGGATGACTAAAAAGTATTGATTATAACAGACGGGGAAACTTGTGTAGGGTTTTGTTAGAGACACTGAAAATCTGGAAAGTACTGCTGTTAGAGGTGTTCTGTAACTGATAAATCTGTTCTCAGGCAGGATATGATAGATTTGTATCTGATATTTTTGTCAGAATGTCTGTATAGTACTGCTGAAATGTGTTTGAAGATGTCCCCTGGCAGACAAGGAGCAATTTGAATTTCCATTGGCGTGCCATTTGGAAACATCTAGCGTGCCAATTGGAAATTGATTCTTTTTTATCAACATAATTTTCAGTCAGGTCAAATTTGTCTGAAGGGTGGACTATTTTTGCTGAAGAGTGGTGAAGCTTTTTCTATTGATATTTCTGAGTTTTACACCTGATTATTTGACGCTAAAACTGAAACTGAAAACCTGGACGGTCTGGATGATGATTATAGCTTGTGTGTAACAAAGCGTTTGTTTTGTTTGATATGCAGCAAATGGTCTGAATTATATTGGCAGTTTGGAGTTTCTTCCTTACCGGAAATTTTGAAGACCAGGGAGTTTTGAAGCACATGCGATGGAAATCTTTATCAGATTTTTGAAGCACATGAGTAAAATTTTGATGTTTGGAGTTTAATCCATAAAATTTTGAATTTCTTGAGCTATATTTTGTAAATCATATTGAGGTTCCTTTTGTATTACTATATTAGAAGGTCAGGTTTGGCCCCCTTCTAATATGGTTTTTTCTCCCTTCTTGGAATAAAATCATCATGTTTTAAAAAAAAAAAAAAACATCCAAGATTTCATCCATTAGCTCAAACCCTAAGTTTTAACAACCAAATTTAATTTATTTTCAAAAGACTCTAAAATGCTATGGAGATAACCTAGAGGGATACATTTATTCACTAAGAACAAAAGTGCTAAAAGAAATAACATGGTATTTACAAAGTCTATTTATTCATTCTATTTTGCCTAAGAATTTATTATCAACTCCTCACTTCAAAAAGAGAAAATTTTACTTCTAGAAACATGAAAATGATATATACAATGACATGTAAGTGTACGAAAAGTGAACTCCCCTTAAGTTGGGTAGATAACTTCGTTCATGTCCAAACCATCCACCACTAGCTCCTTTAATTCTTCAAAGTACCTTTTGAGCCGGTGGCCATTGACTTTCCAAATAAAACCATTAGATACATCATGAATTTCCACAACCCCATAGGGAAAAATGTTAGTTACAATAAATGGACCATCCCACTTTGACCTCAATTTACCTTTTATCAATTTGAGCCTTGATTTGTACAATAATACCTTGTCATCAATTTGGAAGTCTTTCTTCAAAATGTGCTTGTCATGGAAGTTTTTGGTCTTTTCCTTGTAGATCCTTGAATTTTCAAATGCTTCTAGCCGAATTTCTTCAAGTTCTTGGAGTTGAAGTTTCCTCTCTTTTCCCACCTTGGTAGCATCGAAATTACAAGCTTTTACTGCCCAATATGCTTTGTGCTCTATTTCCACGGGGAGATGACAAGCTTTGCCATATACCAAGCGGTAGGGGGGCATGCCAATCAGTGTCTTAAATGCTGTTCTGTAGGCCCAAAGTGCGTCATCTAACCTCTTGCTCCAATCCTTTCTAGTGGGTCCAACTGTCTTCTCAAGAATAGATTTGATCTCTCTGTTAGAGATTTCAGCCTGTCCATTTGTTTGGGGATGGCATGATGTAGAAACTTTATGTACAACCTCATGTGTTTGTTGCAAAAATGAGATCCTTGGTCACTAATTATGGCTCTTGGAATTCCAAACCTGTAGAAAATGTGTGACCTAACAAAACTACAAACAACAGAAGAATCATCAGTCTTGGAGGGAATAGCCTCCACCCATTTTGAAACATAATCCACAGCAAGTAAAATGTACAAATAACCATAAGATGCAGGAAAAGGTCCCATAAAATCTATTCCCCAAACATCAAAAATCTCACAGTAAAGTATAGTGTGTTGGGGCATCTCATGTCTCGCTCCTATGTTCCCCGTTCGCTGACATCTATTACAATTTTTATAAAAGACATATGAATCATGAAATAGGGTGGGCCAATACAATCCACACTCTAACACTTTCCTAGCAGTTCTTTGGGGTCCAAAATGCCCCCCACAAGCTGATGAATGACAAAATGTAAGGACAGAAGAAAACTCATGATCTGGTATGCATCTCCTAATTATTTGATCATTACAAAACTTCCATAAATAAGGGTCATCCCACACATAGAACCTTGCATCACTTTTAAGTTTATCTTTTTGAGCCTTAGAAAAGTGAGTGGGAAAAACATGTGCAACTAGAAAATTAACTAGGTCTGCATACCACGGTGTCTCACCATGTACTGCAATCAGGTGCTCATCTCTGAAATCATCGTCAATAGTGGTAGGAGATCCATCTCCTTCAAGTCTGCTCAAATGATCCGCAACTAGGTTCTCTTTTCCACTTCTGTCTCTGATCTCCAGGTCAAATTCTTGGAGCAGGAGAATCCATCTGATCAGTCTAGGTTTTACATCAGGCTTTTGTTGGTGCAGAATGCACCCAAGTCAAACCTGTGTTTTGATATTGGCAAAATGGTTCAAAAGTTAAGGGTCAGTTGTTGTCTAACAAGTTTCTTGAGTGTACAGGAAAAGCCCTAGCAAAGGAATGCTAGGCACTGGTGAAGGACTGCCAGACAGGAAAAGCCCTAGCAAAGGATTGCTAGGCTCTGGCGAAGGACTGCCAGAATAGACAAACCCTAGCGAAGGAATGCTAGGCACTGGCGAAGGGCTGCCAGAAGAAAAGACCTAGCGAAGGGCTGCTAGGCACCAAGCGAAGGGCAGCTTGGCAACTCAAGACCTGGCGAAGGACTGCCGGGCAAAAGTCCAACTGGAGGAGCCGGTTGGCACCAGGTAAATTCTCCCGAGAGGAGTAGGTGAGGACGCGTTCCCCTTGAGGGAACATTAGGCGTCGGTTCGACCTAGGGCTCCATTTTGGAGACCAAAGTCAGAACCAAGACAGCTAAGGCTGTATAAACCTGTTTTGGACTAACCCTGGATGCATGACCGAAGGACTGTGTATCTGCAGCTCAGAGAGCCTCAAAGGAGTGAGGCAGTAGCTGGGCAGGGCGCCCCGAAGTTTCCGGGCGCCCCCAGAGTCAACCCAAGTCAGCAGACCAAGAAAAAGCTCCGACAGCAGCATTTCGGGGCGCCCCGGTTGTTCCGGGCGCCCCGCGCGCTCCGGGCGCCCCGCGTGTCGCGGGCGCCCCCAGTGCCACGCTGACTATCAGCTGCCCTCGCGAAGCCAAAGGATGAGGCTTTGACCGGTCAACCCGGGCGCCCCGCGCGCTCGGGGCGCCCCGGTCAAAGCTGATCCCGAAGATGAAGAGATCAGCCTTGACCGAAGCGATCACCGGATCGGAAGCCACGTGGGGGGCGCCCTGACGGACCCAAAATGACTGTCACGAAAGTGGGTCTCAAATTTAAATATGAATGAAAGCTGGAAACCCTTTTACAAGCAAAAATATAAGAATATAGCAAAGGGGCCATAGGTCGTATTTTTCACGGGGATAGTTGTAGTGTTTGATTCAAACTCGTAATTATGTGTCGTTTTTGTGTTTTTGGGTTTCAAACAAGTAATTGAATTTGGATAGCAATTGTGAATGAAAATGGAAATGAAAATTAAGGAAAGTGAACAATGGAACTAAGCAAGAAATGACACTTGATACTTCCACCAATGGAAATCGAGTCAAGCTATAAAATTTAACCGAAATTTGGAAAGCAAGCTTAAATGCAAATGCACAGTAACTCTGATGGAAAGAAATCTCAAGTGTGAATGAAGTTATCTGAAACAAATCAAGCCGAAAAGCAATTGCTATTTATGCCATTAGCAAATTAAACAAGCTACACATGTTAACTACAACTAACTTCAATTTTTGAAACCACAACTTGTTGATTCCAACTCAATCAGATGCCACAAATAACAAGTTAAATTCAGAGTCAATTAGATCCAAAGCATATGGCACACAACTGAGAATGGAAACTGAAATCAGATTCAAAAAGAGAAATGGAACTCGGAAATGGAAAATGCAGAAATGGAAACTTAGTTTTCAGATTTTTCAGCACAAGGTTTGGGCTCAAAACACAAACCAACTCACTTGATACACTGATCGAAGAAACCAGATGAACTAAGCCAAAATGTCTTGTGTTTACCCAACCAGAATTCTCCAACAGCAGCTGGAAAAAGGGCAGAACGGAATTTGGTTTTTGCAGAAATAAAGTGGCAAGAATTGAAAGTGGCACGCAAGGAATCAAATTGCTACCTAGCTTAATTGGAGTGCTATTTAAACTAAATAACCTATCTATCTAATGCTAGAGCAAGGATCTACAACTAAGAAACTCAGAAACAACTTAGAAGATAAGAAATCAGAGACAACTCAGAAACTGAATGGAATTTTCAGAAATAAAGTGGCACGCAAGCTATATGGTTGGCACACACGAAATTAAGCTGAAACAAACTGTAATTTAACTAAGTTAATCACTAAACAAGTCCCTAAATTACTCTACTTGCGGAATTAGAGCTAAACTACAGCTAAGAACTTGAAATTGTAACTTTCAGTAGCTGAAAACGCAATTCAGAACAGAACAATGCGGCAATGTAAAATTACAGCTACAAAGCATTAAAATTAATGATCTAAACTACTCCTCGATCCCTTCCAAAGCTCGGATACTCTTTGGTTGTCAAGCAAAGGAGAGCCTCGGACCCGCAAGCTCAGCAAATCATGGGGAAAAACTCATCAGCGATTGAAAACAGCTCAAACTGCCCATTTCTGAAGTTTCTAACCGATTTCTTCCTTGTAGCTGTGTCTGCGTGCGTGGATTGGTGGATGATGGTCCAAGCTACTCAGGGAACCCCTCTGGATAGCTCGGATGGAAGGTGTTGAAGCACAGCTGATCCGACGGTACCAAACTGACAGAGCTGTAGAAACCTCTCACAAGCTCTGTTCTTGGGCAATTTTCGATCCGGAAACAAATCTGATGAACTCCCCAGTGATCTAGCACACGAACTCAGTAAGGAAACGAGTGGTCGCGCCAACCGATTGAAGAAAACTCTAAGCGAGATGAAGAACTCGATGAAGAAGATGAATGCGGCGAAGAACTCTGAAGACGCGACAAAGCTTGCTGCGCAGGGAAATTTCCTTAAATAATAACCAGTGGACGGCTCAGATTTGTTTGCTTCAATCCAACGGCTGATTTTCATCTGATTTGAGCCAAACTTTGATGATGGTGATCTGAGGTCAGGATCTAGCTCGTGGTAGCTCGGATCCTCCAGATATGCAACGGACGGTCCAGATCAACTCTATCTGTGATTGGACGCTCTAGAGCCCTCCAAGCTTGATCCAACGGTTGATTGAGCTCTGATTGTGGTGAAACCTTCAGATCTTGATCAGGGTGCTTGATCAACCCTAGCCCTAGCTCGGATGGCTTCAGATCATCCCGGATGGCTCAGATCTAGCCGCTTTCGAATCGAACGGCCCAGATTTAATCGTGATCTTGATAATCTGATCCGGGTCACTTCCGACTCGAGTTTGACCCAATATGCTCTAGGTCCAGGAACCTTTCATGCCTACAAAAATAAATCAAGAATTTAGTGGCCAATTAACTCAAATATGTGTAATTTTGCATTTAAGTCCACAATATGAATAAGTTCTAAAACCTAGGCAATTTCACAATTTTGGCAATAAAAACACAGATCAAATAGGGATTTAAGCAACTCAAATGATCAATAAGATGGAATCTATCAACTCCCCCACACTTAGCCTTGAGCGTCTCGCGAAAACAGTAAATTTGTATCCCCTAGATTTTCTTAAGCATAATTAGAAACAAATGAAAAGAAATTACCTAAGGTTGCCAATTCTCATAAATCTAAGCTCTATGGATTACTATCTTGTCCTTAAATCAACAACTTGGCCTTTTCATCTATCATGAGTCATTGAGATGAATTTAAATCTCTAGCCTTTCCAGGAAAATAGTGGTGGCTCTCTCCTTAAATTCTAAGTTGCTAATGGAAGTGGAGCTCACTCAAACACACATGCTTCTCGCACTACCATAAGCTTGCTTATTATCTACTCTCCACCATTAATCATGATTAGGATCAACAACTATAAAAACAAATCAAAACAGTAGAAAATGGTAAGGAATGAAATAAAAATCAAGAAAATGGAAACAATTGGTAAAGTGGAAGACTTGGGTGCTTGAGGATGTTTCCAATGCTCTTTGCTTCTCTTATCAGTCCCCTATTGAATTCCAAAATTTGATGGAGTTAAACTTAACTAGTTCCTTGTTTTCATGAAAAATCCTTCCTTAATCTTGTGCCAAGTTCCTCCTTCGTGCCACTTGCTTGCTTTTCCTTTTCTGATTTTTCTGATTTTTCTTTTCTTCTCTTATCTTCTGTGTTTCAAGGTCAGCTCCACGACATCAAGCTTTTGATTGAAAAACTTCTGATTTCCAAAACAAATGATCATCACATAGTAATGAGCCAAAATTCCAATTTTTGCTACCAACCTTGAAGTTGTGGCACTCTAATTTTTTTTTTCTGATTCTCTTCTTTGAAAAATCCAAACAACAACATTTTTTTTCCTTCTGATCAGCAGCTTGGATTTGCCTAACAATTCTCAGATACAATTCCTATACCTACTGCCGTTTTGGACTTGCTATCTTTGGCACAAACAACTTCAATGCCTAGATACTGCTGCAGTTGCAAGGTCATAAGCTGCAGCTTCATATGTCATTTCATCTATGTTGTTTTTTTCTCTCCATTTTCCAATTCAAATCTGAATTTTCAGCTTAAATATCAACTTGCCATGTTCTCTGATTTCCTTAACTTTAGGGCATCGAAGTGGCTCTGTTTTATCCTTTTTAGCATTCTTTGCAGCAGCCTTGTTAATTCCAACTCAATTCCTCTTCACTTCAATTTCTGCACTGCATACAATTCCTACAATAGCACTTTACTGATTTTTTTTTTCTCTGCTCAGAATTTCTGCTTTAATGTTCCAATTCAGCATCTAAGGTGGCAGCTTTTCAAGTCACTGACTTCTCCAACAATTAACATCAAGAGCACTTGCTTCAAATAGTGGTGGAGAAGTCAAGAAATAGCCTTCGAAATTCAAATCAGCACATAAAGCTTTCCATTCTTTTCAGCAGCTTTGTTAATTCGAATTCTTCCTGATTTTGTCAGCATTTGGTGTTCTCAACACTCCTTAATGCAATTCCGAACTTGTTCCCTGATTCACAGCCTTGAAAACAAAATTCAGATTCATCTTGATACCAACTTGTGCAAAAACTGCTTCCATGGAAATTTTCTGTACAAATTCTCCTTAGCTCCAGGTTTTTCTCAGCTTTTCTCAGAAGCGTTTTCAGCTTTCAATTCCTGATAATTTCCAATTCTGATCTGAAACTCTTAGCAGTGGAGGTGCTATGCGATAGATCTAGTTAATACAAAAATTGCTTGGCACAGATTTTTGTTTAGCTCAGTTTTTCAGCTATTTCTTCTCAGATTTTTCCTTTCATTTGTTAACTGCCCACAGCAGCTCTCCTTTTGCTGCAATTCAGATTTTTCAGCTTCTTTCTAGCTTATATCAGCTTCCGGCAGATTACAGCTTTCAAGTTGATCAATTTCGGCACATTTGAATTTGGCGCAGCTTCCTTCCTCTGATTTTCAGCTTCACCTTGCACAGAATTCCTTCCTTTTTCTGATTTGGCACAAATGTCTGCCATGTTTCCGATTTTCCTGCTGCAAAATTCAGATTGTTTTCAGATGGTACAGCTTCAATTCTCGGCAGCTCAGATTCATATTCCTTTCAGCTTCTTTTCAGCTTCCATGATACAAAATACATTCTCAGCTCTTGAAACTGATTTTCTGCACAGATTCTGCTTTTGACTAAGATTATCCAGCTGCAATTTCTGTTTAAGATCCCTGATGTATTGCTGCTTTCTCCCTTCTGCCCAGCTGCAGATCCAAAACACTCAGCTTCAACTTTTCTGATTTCCGCAGCTATTCAATTCAGATGGTCTTCAACATGTCTTAGCTCATGCTTCTCAAAAATTCTTTTCTTTTTCTGTTTTGCTCTCCATTTCAACTTCATGGCAGATTCATTGCAAAAACTTTGAATTCTCCAAATGAATACATCACATGGTAATGGAGAGTTGAGTGCTTCACTAGGTAAGTTGATACATTGCCATATTTTTTTTCTTTGATTTCATTGCACTGATTTTTCTTTGCTTGCCATTTAAATCTTCAAAATATGATAAGGAAACTCAATTTCCAATTGCTTCCATCTCTCTAACTCATTCTTGGTACAAAACATCACTCAAAATGTGATTGTTTCCATCCTTCCATTGCAAAAAAATTTTTTTTTTTCGAAATGAAATTGCTTCCAAATCACTAATCACTCCCCCACACTTAAAACTTTGTCCGTCTCGGGCAAAATAGCATCAAGAAAACATCCCAAGCAAACAAATCCATAGAAAAATTAGGGTTAAGATTAGCAATAAGGAAAGACAACTAGAATAGAATAGACAAATAGATGTAGAAAGGTGAATAAAATGATTAGTCCCTATAGATGTGATCCAATCATTGAAATATGACTTTGAAAGAACCTAAGCAAGTTCTAGAGTTCAATAACATGTGTGTCACAAAGAAGGCTAATTCTCACTAGGTAAAAATCATTCATCTCAATTATTCAATCAAGAATCTAAAGCATAATCGTACTCAAGCATCCAAGACTTCATCCATGAACTCAAATCCTAAGTTTTGGCAACCAAATTTAATTTATTTTCCAAAAGACTCTAAAATGCTATGGAGAAAACCTAAGGGATACATTTATTTCTAATCATGCAATAAAAAGTGCTAAAATGAAATACATGGTAATTACAATGATTTTATTCATGTAATGTATTTTAAGCATTTATTGTTAACTACCTACTTCAAAAAGAGAAAGGATTTATTTCTAGAGTCATGAAAATGTGCTAAGAGAAAAGATATGGTATTTGCAATGAAGAATTTATTTGAAACTTAAAAGTATTTACTTGAGAAAATATCTTGCTCACGCAAGCTTGAAATTATTCTTGCAAAAAGAAAGGAAATGGTATATACAAAGAAAAAATGAATGCAAGATTTAGTGAACTCCCCTTTCAAGTTGGGTAGATAGCGTCCTCAATGTACACATCCTTCACCTCTAGCTCCTTTAGTTCTTCAAGATACCTCTTGAGCCGGTGGCCATTAACTTTCCACACCAATCCATTAGCTTCGTCCCTAATTTCAAAAACTCCATAGGGAAAAATATTAGTTATAATGAATGGACCTTCCCACCTTGATCTCAACTTACCTCTTATCAATTTCAATCTTGACTTGTATAATAGCACTTTGTCACCAATTTGAAATTCCTTGTCCACAATGTGCTTGTCATGAAATTTCTTAGTCTTCTCCTTGTAGATCCTTGAATTCTCAAATGCTTCCAACCGGATTTCTTCAAGCTCTTGAAGTTGCAACTTCCTTTCTTCTCCCACCTTAGTAGCATCAAAATTGCAAGCTTTAACTGCCCAGTACGCCTTATGCTCAATCTCTACAGGTAAGTGGCATGATTTCCCATACACAAGTCTATAAGGTGACATTCCAATGGGTGTTTTGTAAGCGGTGCGATATGCCCATAATGCATCTTCAAGCCTTTTACTCCAATCCTTCCTATGAGGTCCCACAGTTTTTTCCAAAATTGATTTGACTTCTCTGTTCGACACCTCGGCTTGTCCATTTGTTTGGGGGTGATAAGCAGTAGAAACCTTATGTAATACCCCGTACTTATTAAGAAGAGCCTTCATGTGCTTATTGCAGAAGTGGGATCCTTGGTCACTTATGATAGCTCTTGGAATACCAAACCTGCAAAAAATGTTTGACCTGACAAAACTAACAACCACAGATGAATCATCAGTCCTGGTGGGAATGGCCTCCACCCATTTTGAAACATAATCAACAGCTAAAAGAATGTACAAGAATCCAAAAGAAGCAGGAAATGGTCCCATAAAATCTATACCCCACACATCAAATATCTCACAAAATAAAATAGCTTGTTGAGGCATTTCATTTCTAGCACTTATGTTTCCTGTTCTTTGACATCTATCACAACATGTACAAAATCTATATGAATCTCTAAACAGGGTGGGCCAGTACAATCCACATTCTAAAATTTTTCTAGCAGTCCTTTGTGGTCCAAAATGCCCACCACATGCTGAAGAATGGCAAAAAGTGAGTACAGAATGAAACTCATGATCTGGTACACATCTCCTAATGATTTGATCACTACAAAATTTCCACAAGTAAGGATCATCCCACACATAATATTTTGCATCACTTTTGAATTTATCCTTTTGAGCTTTCGAAAAGTGTGTGGGAAAAACATGAGCTACAAGAAAATTCACTAAGTCTGCATACCAGGGTGACTCACCATGCATCTGTAAAAGCTGCTCATCTCTGAAATCATCATCTATGGCCGTGGGATCTCCATCTCCCTCCAATCTGCTCAAATGGTCCGCTACTAAGTTTTCTTGCCACTCCTGTCTCGTATCTCCAAGTCAAACTCCTGTAGTAGTAGCATCCATCTAATAAGCCTTGGCTTCGCATCTGGTTTCTTCAGGAGGTACTTCAATGCTGCATGATCAGAAAACACAACAACATGAGAACACAATAAATATGATCTGAATCTATCTAAGGCAAAAACAATGGAAAGAAGCTCCTTTTCAGTCGTGGTGTAGTTGGCTTGGGCGGCATCTAGGGTTTTGGAGGCATAAGAAATGACATGTGGTGCTCCATCTACCCTCTGTGCTAATACAGCTCCCACTGCAAAATTAGAAGCGTCACACATTAATTCAAAAGGTAAAGACCAATCAGGTGATGTAATAATAGGAGCTGAGGTAAGAGCCTCCCTGAGCCTATGAAAAGCTTCCTTGCATTTTTCATCAAAATGGAACTCCACATCTTTCTGCAGAAGTCGTGTCAAGGGCCGAGCAATCAAGCTAAAGTCTCTAATAAATCTGCGGTAAAATCCTGCATGTCCAAGAAAAGCTCGAATATCCCGTACGCATACGGGGTAAGATAAAGAAGAAATAACACTGATTTTAGCAGGATCTACCTCAATACCTTTCTGAGAGACTATGTGTCCAAGAACTATCCCATGCTCTACCATAAAGTGGCATTTTTCAAAATTCAAAACAAGGTTAGTTTCAATGCAACGATGTAAAACCCTAGACAAGTTATTCAAACATAAATCAAAAGACGTGCCATAAACTGAAAAATCATCCATAAATACCTCCATACAGTCCTCTAGCAACTCACCAAATATACTCACCATACATCTCTGAAAAGTACCGGGTGCGTTGCAGAGTCCGAAGGGCATACGTCTGTAGGCGAATGTACCAAAGGGGCAGGTGAAGGTGGTCTTCTCCTGGTCCTTTGGATCTATGCAAATCTGAAAATAGCCTGAAAATCCATCCAAGAAACAGTAGTGTGACTTCCCTGCCAGTCTCTCAAGCATCTGATCAATGAATGGTAGAGGGAAGTGATCTTTCCTTGTGACCTTGTTGAGTTTCCTGTAATCAATGCAGACTCTCCAGGAATTCTTAACTCTGGTGGGTACTAATTCATTACTTTCATCTGCCACCACGGTCACTCCAGATTTCTTAGGCACCACGTGAATAGGGCTAACCCACTGACTGTCAGAAATAGGGTAAATAATACCTGCCTGTAGAAGTCTAGTCACCTCTTTCTTTACAACATCCAATATAAGTGGGTTGAGCCTCCTTTGTGGTTGCCTCACAGGTTTGACATTTTCCTCTAAAAAGATCCTGTGCATGCAGATAGCTGGGCTGATACCTGGTATGTCTGATAGTGTCCACCCAATTGCCTTCTTGTAGTGCCTCAGGACTTGCAATAATTTCTCCTCTTGTTCTGACTCCAAATGCTGTGCAATAATAACAGGAAAAGTCTGCTCCTCTCCTAGGTATGCATACTTTAAGTGACCTGGTAATGGCTTCAATTCACTCTGGTCCTCTTCAGTAGAAATAAGTGGTCCCTGGGGCTTAATGCATTCCCCTACACTCTGAATATCAGTAAAAATAGGTGATCCTTGGGGCTCTGTGCAATCCCCTACACCTAGAAAAATGTCACCAGCTGGAAGTGTGTCTGAAATGTCTTTTGTAAAATCCTCAGTATCAGCCTCCTCTGAATCTGTAGCTCCTCCAGCAAAATCATCTAGAAATCCCTCAGTCTCCAACTCAGTCTGCGCCAGCTCCTCTAGAATGTCCATACTCATGATAGAGTGGTCCTCTCTTGGATGCTTCATGGTATCAAAAAGGCTGAACTGTACCACCGTATCACCTATCTCCATAGAAAGTGTCCCGGCATATACATCAATCTTTGTTCTGGCAGTCTTCAGAAAAGGCCTGCCTAAGATCAGTGGAGAACGGTGTGCCAAGTAATCTCCCTCCATATCCAAAATATAAAAATCAGCAGGAAATATAAGCTCCTTTACTTTCACCAAGACATCTTCAATCATACCTGCTGGGTGGGTCTGACTCTTATCTGCTAGCTGTATCACCACTCCAGTGGGCTGTAAAGGGCCTATGCCAAGCATCTGAAAAACTGACTTGGGCATCACATTTATTGAAGCTCCTAGATCTAACATGGCGTCGTGGAAAATGGTGCTCCCTATCTCACAAGAAACAGTGAATACCCCTGGATCTTCACACTTCTGAGGAATAGTGTGGATAAGTGCTGAGATGTTCTTCCCAAAACTGACCAATTCATTTTCCTTGAGTCTCTTTTTATGAATACAAAGATCCTTCAAAAACTTAGCATATTTGGGAATCTGCTTGATCATGGTCAACAGAGGTACATTGATCTCCACCTTGCTAAATAGCTCCACTAACTCATTGAATTCCTTGGCTTTCTCTTCCTCTACTTGCTTCTTGGCATGTGTTTTCTGCTGTGGAAAGGGTAAAGGAGCCCTAAATTCATCAGTTTTGGCCGGAGGTAAAGAGGTAGAGGCTGAATTCTGCTGTGCTGTCCCATGCGAAGTGGCTGCTGGAAAATCGGCCTCGGCACTGTTTTCTTCTCCGTTTGCCACCAAATTTGGAGGGTTGCTTGAGGATTGAGTTGGGAACGGACTAGGGTTGGAATCAGCAGCATTTGAACTCATTTCAGTGTGGTTTTGGGCCGGAATTTGAGCTGCTGTCCGGCTGCCTGAAAATTCTGCTCTTGGACTCTTCGGTGATGTTGTAACCTTTCCACTTCTCAAAGTTATAGCACTCACATTCCCTTTGGGATTAGGAACGGTTTGGGAAGGGAGTTGGCTTGATCCTTGAGTTGATTTTGGTTAATTCCACTAGCCAATTGCCCTAATTGCCTCTCGACATGTTGTTGCCAACCTTGTTGTTGTTGTTGTGTTTGCACAACTTGTTGTAGCATCTCCATCATTTGCTGTTGCTGAGCATCTGCTCCACTTGAGCTCCCATAACCTCCTTGGTAAGCATATGGTTTCGATGGTCCCTGAAACGATGAAGTAGAAGGCTGAAATTTTGATTGCTGATTTGGTTGAAAGCTTGACTGTTGGGGCTGATATGCAAACTGATTTGCCTGATTGAAGGGCTGATTAAATGGTTGATTTGCGTGGAAACTTTGCTGGGCGTTGTGACCTTGAAAATACTGATTTGGAGCTGGAAAATTAGATGGCGAGGGCTGAAAATTTTGGCTTTGAAACCCTTGGTTGTAGGGCTGAAAATTCTGCATCATGGGCTGTGATGGTTGGAAATTCGATTGGTTTTGAGCTGGAAAAACTGGGAATGAGTGCCATCCTTGCTGCCCTTGGTAAGGTTGCTGAAATTGAGGTTCAAATGGTTGAAATTGTTGCTGAAAATGTTGAGAAGTAGGCTGAAATGAAGGCTGAAAACTTGAGTTTGATGGCTGAAATTGTTGCTGCGTGTTCTGAATTGGTTGGGTCTGCTGTAAGTTCGGTTGGGGCTGCTGTGATGACTAAGTTTGAGGCTCTTGTTGGCAGAACGCATTCCCATACCTCAGGTTAGGATGATTCCTCCATCCAGGGTTATAAGTAGAGGAATAAGGATTGTTTCTTGCTTGGAATTGTCCTCTCACTAAAGCCGCTACTGTCTCGTCCTGTTGGAGATTGGGGCATGAGTCTGAAGTGTGCTCTTGACTAGAACAAATGCCACACACACTTGTAATTTGAGTAGAGGGTGGAGGTACTGAAGGAGTAGAACTAAGTCTGTCCACTTTCAAATCCATTTTCTTCAAAACTGAGGTGAGCTCCATCAATGCATTCTTAACCTCCTTGTTATCAGTGGGAACTGCCTGAACTTCACCCACTCCTCTGGTGCTCAAGGCTCTACCTCCAAATTGTTGGGAATTCTCAGCCATATTAGAAATTAACTCCCTAGCTTGCTGTGGTGTTTTGTTGACCAAGGCCCCTCCAGATGCAGCATCTATAAGGACTCTATCCGTCTGCAGCAGTCCTTCATAAAAATATTGAATCAATAATTGCTCACTGATTTGATGCTGGGGGCAACTTGAACACAACTTGTTAAATCTTTCCCAGTAGTCATGCAGTGTTTCTCCCACCACCTGCTGAATCCCACAGATATTTTTTCTGATTATAGCTGTGCGGGAAGCTGGGAAATACTTCTCCAAGAATGCCTTCTTCATGGCGATCCAACTAGACACATGTCCTGTAGGCAGATAATAGAACCAGTCCTTGGCTGCTCCTGTCAATGTGAAGGGAAAAGCTCTCAGCTTGATGTCTTCTTCAGAAATGCCCTGAGGCTTCATAGTAGAGCACACCACATGGAATTCGTGCAAGTGTCTGTTTGGATCCTCCCCAGATAGACCCTGAAATTTTGGCAACAAATTAATAAGCCCAGATCTCAACTCAAAACTTTCTCCCAGCTCTGGATATGCTATGCTGGAGTACTGAAATGCAGCGTCAGGTGCTGCAAGCTCCTTCATGGTTCTCTGGTGGTCTGCCATATCAATGCCTGAGTGAGTACTGATAATCTGAATAGGAGGGATATCTGTAGTCTCAGAATGAAGTGCCCGGCTCCTCCTGACTCTGAAAGTCCTCTCAATCTCAGGATCAAAATCTTCCAATTCAGCACCTAGAGACCTGGTCATAAAAGCAAAACAAATCGCAGTAAAAGTAGATAAACAAGTAAACAGATAAAATCAACTCCAAAGATATGACAATAAGCACAAAAATAAATCAAGAATGATGTGCAATAAGTGTACAAGCTAAAATCAAACAAGTCAACTAACAGTCTCCCCGGCAACGGCGCCAAAAATTTGAACGAGCCCAAACTAGGTGTCACAAAGGTAGGCCTCAAATTTAGATGTAAATGAATAACTGGAAACCCTTTTACAAGCAAAAATATAAGAATATAGCAAAGGGGCCACAGGTCGTATTTTTCACGGGGATAGTTGTAGTGTTTGATTCAAACTCGTAATTATGTGTCGTTTTTGTGTTTTTGGGTTTCAAACAAGTAATTGAATTTGGATAGCAATTGTGAATGAAAATGGAAATGAAAATTAAGGAAAGTGAACAATGGAACTAAGCAAGAAATGACACTTGATACTTCCACCAATGGAAATCGAGTCAAGCTATAAAATTTAACCGAAATTTGGAAAGCAAGCTTAAATGCAAATGCACAGTAACTCTGATGGAAAGAAATCTCAAGTGTGAATGAAGTTATCTGAAACAAATCAAGCCGAAAAGCAATTGCTATTTATGCCATTAGCAAATTAAACAAGCTACACATGTTAACTACAACTAACTTCAATTTTTGAAACCACAACTTGTTGATTCCAACTCAATCAGATGCCACAAATAACAAGTTAAATTCAGAGTCAATTAGATCCAAAGCATATGGCACACAACTGAGAATGGAAACTGAAATCAGATTCAAAAAGAGAAATGGAACTCGGAAATGGAAAATGCAGAAATGGAAACTTAGTTTTCAGATTTTTCAGCACAAGGTTTGGGCTCAAAACACAAACCAACTCACTTGATACACTGATCGAAGAAACCAGATGAACTAAGCCAAAATGTCTTGTGTTTACCCAACCAGAATTCTCCAACAGCAGCTGGAAAAAGGGCAGAACGGAATTTGGTTTTTGCAGAAATAAAGTGGCAAGAATTGAAAGTGGCACGCAAGGAATCAAATTGCTACCTAGCTTAATTGGAGTGCTATTTAAACTAAATAACCTATCTATCTAATGCTAGAGCAAGGATCTACAACTAAGAAACTCAGAAACAACTTAGAAGATAAGAAATCAGAGACAACTCAGAAACTGAATGGAATTTTCAGAAATAAAGTGGCACGCAAGCTATATGGTTGGCACACACGAAATTAAGCTGAAACAAACTGTAATTTAACTAAGTTAATCACTAAACAAGTCCCTAAATTACTCTACTTGCGGAATTAGAGCTAAACTACAGCTAAGAACTTGAAATTGTAACTTTCAGTAGCTGAAAACGCAATTCAGAACAGAACAATGCGGCAATGTAAAATTACAGCTACAAAGCATTAAAATTAATGATCTAAACTACTCCTCGATCCCTTCCAAAGTTCGGATACTCTTTGGTTGTCAAGCAAAGGAGAGCCTCGGACCCGCAAGCTCAGCAAATCATGGGGAAAAACTCATCAGCGATTGAAAACAGCTCAAACTGCCCATTTCTGAAGTTTCTAACCGATTTCTTCCTTGTAGCTGTGTCTGCGTGCGTGGATTGGTGGATGATGGTCCAAGCTACTCAGGGAACCCCTCTGGATAGCTCGGATGGAAGGTGTTGAAGCACAGCTGATCCGACGGTACCAAACTGACAGAGCTGTAGAAACCTCTCACAAGCTCTGTTCTTGGGCAATTTTCGATCCGGAAACAAATCTGATGAACTCCCCAGTGATCTAGCACACGAACTCAGTAAGGAAACGAGTGGTCGCGCCAACCGATTGAAGAAAACTCTAAGCGAGATGAAGAACTCGATGAAGAAGATGAATGCGGCGAAGAACTCTGAAGACGCGACAAAGCTTGCTGCGCAGGGAAATTTCCTTAAATAATAACCAGTGGACGGCTCAGATTTGTTTGCTTCAATCCAACGGCTGATTTTCATCTGATTTGAGCCAAACTTTGATGATGGTGATCTGAGGTCAGGATCTAGCTCGTGGTAGCTCGGATCCTCCAGATATGCAACGGACGGTCCAGATCAACTCTATCTGTGATTGGACGCTCTAGAGCCCTCCAAGCTTGATCCAACGGTTGATTGAGCTCTGATTGTGGTGAAACCTTCAGATCTTGATCAGGGTGCTTGATCAACCCTAGCCCTAGCTCGGATGGCTTCAGATCATCCCGGATGGCTCAGATCTAGCCGCTTTCGAATCGAACGGCCCAGATTTAATCGTGATCTTGATAATCTGATCCGGGTCACTTCCGACTCGAGTTTGACCCAATATGCTCTAGGTCCAGGAACCTTTCATGCCTACAAAAATAAATCAAGAATTTAGTGGCCAATTAACTCAAATATGTGTAATTTTGCATTTAAATCCACAATATGAATAAGTTCTAAAACCTAGGCAATTTCACAATTTTGGCAATAAAAACACAGATCAAATAGGGATTTAAGCAACTCAAATGATCAATAAGATGGAATCTATCAGGCCTACAACTAGAGAATGGACATCGAAGGTTGCGGCAAGACTCCACCTGGCGCCTCGCCGCGCCCATCACGAGTCGCCTGCGCCTTGACCTTCCGAGCCTCGTGGCGTTAGCGCCTCCGCAAAAGGTCGCTTTGGCAGGCCGCCAGTTCTCCCTCTTTGGCCTTCAAGGCGGTAAGCAGTGTAACTGTTAAATCCGACACTTTTGACTATGTTCTGGTAATTTTTGGAGGATTACCAGCTGGGTTCCGGGGCTTCCGAAACCTTGGACATAAATTAAGGACCAAAATTTAATAAGACAAACAGTTACGAGGACTAACACGTAATTAAGTTTTAAACTAGGGACATCCTTGTGATTTGACAAAACAGATGTGGACTAAAGTGCAAAAATGTCCCTCTTATATGTCTCGACCTAAACCCTATGCAGCCGACCACCCACGCCCGAGCGCCTCTCCTCTCTCGCTGCCCTAGCCGCACACCTCTTCTGGTCGATTGAAGCCGCCACCGTTCCTCGCCGTCTTCTCCCACTCCGGCGACCGCGACCTCGGAGCTAGCTGACGGAGTCTCCCTTCCTCAAGTCCTAAACCACCTCACGAGCGTGAGCTAGGGATTCGCCCAAGCGATTTGGGGCCGTAGCTGCTGTCTACCGGCCGACGACCTTCATTGCACGGTCGGAGCCCCACCGGAGCTGAGCTAGGGTTCACTTAGCCCGGAACTCGCAAGTAAGCTTCTATCCCTCGAATCGTGAGTCATCTCCTTGGATTGACACGAACCAATGCTGTGATGGTGATGTCGGGTGTTGTTCTGATTTAGGAAAACGCTCCGGTATTCACCAGCGGAGATTGGGATCTCAATCCCTTGGAACAGAGCTAGGATTCATAGAGGGATTGCTGGGAAGAAGAGGACATGGATTGATTTAGTGGCCAATTGCACCCGAGCTGATTAGAGAAGACTCGCTGACACCAAGGTGAGGATTTCTAACCCATTTCCTAAATGAATGTGTTCGGAGATGAGCTGAGGGATTCAGATTTGGTTTAGGGATCGTTTCTTCCCCCTGGCACCCATCTCTGTGCCGATTAAGACCCTCTGCCGTGGAGAGCTACTCGGGCTCAGGTAAGGTGAGCTCCAACTCTTCTCTGTTCCGTCCATTTTACTTCTGCCACTGTGAATTTGGATTTCTGTTTTGGGAACAGGCTTGAATTGGGTTGAGGATTAGGGATGGGTACGAACTTCATTAGTTTGTTTCTGTTAGATACTATGTTGTTGTATAAGTCTAATCTCAAACAATTGGGAGATGGTTTAGTCCCCTTTGGAAACTAAGCTGGTCTAAATACGAAGAAATGATTCGCAACCAATCATTTAATTACAGGATTAATTAAATGATTCTGATAATGGGGTCGAACTAAGACTTAACCCGATCATCATTACACGGGGTAATTAAGAGCCTTCCATTTAATTGAGATAATTAAATGGAAAGGAAATGGATTAGGTTAACCCTAGTACGGATTAGGGATTAATTAGCTAGTTACTATTTTTGTAATAGCTAATTAAATGTGTCCTTTATATAGGGACCTGATTGGATTCTTATCGTTGATTATTGGTGGGTGGTTCTTATCCAGTTGATACGGACTTCATCTATTGGAGGCGGGTACTTCCTGCTTGTTTTCTTAGATCTAGTTTATCTTTATGCATGGCTTGCACTTATTTATGCAGTAGGACCTTGTTTACCTTACCTGCTACCGTTTTGTTATCCTGCTTGATACTTATGCTTGACCCTAGAGTAATCTGATTTTACTTCTATACAGTCTCACCATTTGTTTATCTGAATCTGTATAGTATTGGTAAAAGCATAAGTCTGTAGATATTGATTAGCATGCCATGATATGTTTGCACTGGTGGATTCTAGTTATACTTGCATGTGTATCTAGACATGATGTTTGGGTATGATTCATGATTATGACCTGTGCATATTAGATTGAGTCATGTGTCGATGACCTGGTAGGGTTTGCATGTATTGGAGTCATGCACCATACCTGCACTGTTTGCATGCCGGCGATCAGCGACTCCCTTGTGGTTGAGCCTGACGTCCTCTGGCACATGTTCTGCACACACGGCCACTCATGGGTTAGTGGATACCGTAGCGTGTGTGCATTTGCTCTGTATTGCTCCGCTCAACCGCTCATGGGTAGTGGTTTTGGAGCGTGGTAGCAAGCAGGGATCCCTTCTCTTCCCATAGACCAGAGAAGATGAGAGAGATATCTCCCCCATATATACATGGGGCGGAGTGTTCACTCCACCAGCATCCTGTCCACTCGGTCACTCAAGAGCAGTGATAGCAGGGTGCGTACAGTGTCACAGCTCTACCCACTCGGCCGACACTGTATCGCCTGTCTCGGTGGCTTGACTGGTGTTAGGGGGTGACCATGACATTGCATCATATGCATACGATGCATTGTGCACTTGATTGTGTTTGCTGCATTTATTTGCTGCACTTGTTTGACATGCACATACAGGATTTATGATATATGTGTGGTATACTGACCCTGCACTAGCTCGCATGGTACGAGTCCTTTATCTGACCAGGATAGGCTGATTTACTGGTATGTATGTTCAGTTTTGCATATTCTGATATTCCTATTGAGACTGTATCCATGTTGTTTCCTTATAG
The DNA here is from genome assembly GCA_024364735.1 of Boesenbergia rotunda. Classification (NCBI taxonomy): domain Eukaryota; kingdom Viridiplantae; phylum Streptophyta; class Magnoliopsida; order Zingiberales; family Zingiberaceae; genus Boesenbergia; species Boesenbergia rotunda. The sequence goes on along the minus strand of JAGFNQ010000812.1, from coordinate 46,634 downwards.
CTTATTCAGCTATTTTACCGCCGTGCATATCTTTCTATATACCCGCGAGTCCACTTGGACTCACCACCCGTAATATTTTTGTTTCAGGTTGTTAGCTCGCCGGAGGAGCCCAGTTGTCGGTCCTGGTCCCTACAACTCCGTTGATGGATGCTTCCGCGTTGTTTTCTTTCGTTATAGCATTTCTTATGCGTTGTATTCGTTTTTTATACATCGTGGACTTGTATTCGAGTTCTATTCGTATATCATTATATTTTTGAGTCCTCTGTTGGACTATGTGTTGATTGATTTGCGGCACGCCTGCCCTGGGGGCAGCTCAGGTGAGTTCTATGTTTTCCGTATTGGGGTATTTCATTATCTTATGCTTTATATATATCTGTTGTGAGGCCTGAGGCCAAATTATAAACTGCGTGTGTTGTGTGTTTGTGTAAATTGTCCGCCGGACAGAGGAGATGTTGTCCGATTTTATATTGGATCAGCGGCTCCAATGTTCTCGGGGCGTGACAGTAACAGCCGATTGGTTGGCCTCCAGAAGATCTGCCTGGGCCTTGGCCAACTCAGAGCCTGCCCGAAATTCACGAGTCCGAGTTTGGTGCTCGCTCCGCTCCAAATAAGCTAGCTGTTGACGCAATTGAGCCTCGGAGGCTCGTGCTGCGCTCAGCTCTGTCAAAAGATTCTGAAGCTGCTCCTCAGCATGGGCAGCCTGTCCCCGCAGGGCCGCGTTCTCAGAGCGCAGTGCATTCTAGGCTTCATCACTTGGCGGGGGCCAGGCACAACGAAGCTGAGTTTCCAGCGCCTCCCGACGGGACTCTAACTGATGGAGGGATCGGTTCTGGGTGGCGAAGGAAACACCCATGTCATACAGGGCCCCGGTCAATTGCAAAAGGGGGCAAGGGTTAATTAGAAAAGGCCAAGTGAGTGGATGGCCATTAGAGGAACATACCCGACATGCGTCCGCAACTAAGCCATCAATGCGGGCGATAGGATCTTGATGATCAAAAGACCGAAGACCTTGGTACACGTGGTCGCTCAAAGGGGCATGTAGGTGAACCACTCTAGCTGAGCCTAGTGGTTCTGGATCCGAGAAATCAAAAGCAGCAGAAGGATCCGCTCGCGAAGGAAGAACAAGATGTATCGGTCGAAGATCCGGAGTCCGGTCAGGAACGGAAGAGGAAGGGGCAAGGGACACCCTTACAGTCGAGCTAGCGGAGACAAGGGGGCGGAGGGGTGATCAATCCCTGGGGCAAAGGAAATAGGAGTGTGTTAGTGATATGAGAGAAGTGTCCTAAGGCAATCGCCTTATGATTGTAATCATTTGTTTTAATAAATGAATATTCACTATTTGAGTATACATGTTTGTGTATTTGATTGAGATCTTAAACTCATTTACTGAATGTCCGCAATACAATTCACAGCATGAGAGAATTTGTGATGAATTCACAACTAGTGATTATCTCTACATGTGCAATTGTGAAGTATTGAAATTGTCCCTAGTCGATGAATTGATAAATACGGACACTATCAATTCTGTTGAGACTAGCATGGGTTATTCTCTAATCAGCTGATTCTCACTGGCTGGAGACATTGAGATGTCCGGAGATAAACATGAATGCTAGTTAAGGGAACTAGTTCATTAGAGTGACTGGCTGTAAAACTTCATATGGTAGTCTACATATAGATATGTTAGTGAAGTTCTTACTGCAGCTTAAGTGCGATGTTCCTTTGACTTGCGGTGTTCAAGTCATCTTGGTCATGGAGACTTATACTTTGACATCTTAAGCAAGCATCTCCAAGGAGGTGTGGACCCAGGATGATTGGGTATAAGCCGAAGTGCCCGAAGATGTTTGAACATCCTACAAAGGATTCACCACTCCTTGCGAGGAGATGTATGTAGGACCGGTGCCGTCGATAGAGGGGGGGTGAATATCGATCGTGAAAAACTCTCGCGGAAACTTCGTAAAACGTTCGATCTACTCAGAGCGTTAGTGCAGCGGAACAGTAAATAAAAATAAAAGCAAGACAAAGACACAACGGGATTTATTTACTTGGTTCCCAACCCCCAAGGTCAGTACGTCCAAGGCCTATGTACTCGGCGTGAGTCCACTATAGGTCTCCTTTCCGAAATTTTCGGAGGCGGAGAAAACCCGTCTTACAGTGTACAATTACAAGCACAAGTACAGAAAATTAAGTACGAAATAATAAACGCAAATAGAACAAAAACAAAGTTGAAGCTCGGCCGATCTGGACCTCCGAAGTGCCGCACACTTCCTCCTGGAGCCTCCCGGTCGTAGAGCCTCGTCTTTAGCGCGTTGTCATCGGTCAGAGTGATCAGAATGGTACTTAGCAGTTGTGTTTGAAGCAGAGGGGTCGAAGCCCCTTATATAGGCCTCCTGGGGGCGCCCTGGATGTTGGGGGCGCCCCGATAAACCCGGTCAAACCTTATCCCCGCGTCGACCTCTCCGAATCTGATAAAACCTTTGACCAGGGTGCCCCGGACCTCCCGGGCGCCCTCATGAGGGCTTATCTGAGTTTCGGACTCGAAACTGCAAAAACAGCTTTGAACCCGGGCGCCCCGGACGTTCCGGGCGCCCCGCTTGAAGCCTATTCTGCCTAACACACCAAACTGCCATTTTGCTACTTAAGCTTGGGCGCCCCCACTGATGGGGGTGCCCTAGATGCATGGAGGTGCCCTGCTTCAAGGGCTCCAGCAGCCTGCTTTGTCTTCCAATCTTGATACCTACAAGATATACAAACACAAAGCATATATACATATAATATTAGCTTTAAGGACTTGGTTCGGACTTCGGATCTCCACGAAACCCTAGGTTGAACCGGCACAAGTTCCCATTCCCGAGAACTCGCCTTTCACCTACTCTTTTCAGGAGACGATTGCCACCCAGTCCTTCGGGTGGACTTTTGCTTAGCTTCCGATTCTTCCGGACCTCGAGATGCTCAAACCCTGACTCGTCTCTACTCCTGTCCTTAGTCATCGCTCAGATAAGTTGCCCAGTCCCTTGGGCCAAGACTTCATTTCCTAGCAGTCCTTCGCCAGGTGCCTAGCAGCCCTTCGCTAGGTCTTCGTTACCAAGAGGTCCTTCGCCTGGTGCCTAGCAATCCTTCGCTAGGTCTTCGGTACCAAGCAGTCCTTCGCTTGGTGCCTAGCAGTCCTTCACTTGGTGCCTAGCAGTCCTTCACTAGGTCTTAGACTCCTAGCAGCCCTTCGCTAGGTGCCTAGTAGCCCTTCGCTAGATCTTAGGGTTTCGATACCTAGCAGCCCTTCGCTAGGTGCCTAGCAGCCCTTCGCTAGGTCTTAGGGTTTCGATACCTAGATTAACTAGGACTTTTCTTCAACTTAGGTTACTTCTCCTTTGCTCTCCTTTGTCTGTTCAATGTATCACTGACTTAAGTATATTGTCAAACATTAAAACATTTAAAGGAGAACATCATTGATGCAACTTGCACCAACAATGTATACCCGAGGCCTATCGTCGGATTGTTACTCGAAGCCTCTGGCCAGAGCATGACATGTTCAGAGTATGAATCTTTTAAATACATGAGAGTAATTAGAATCCGTAGGACGAGAAAACGTTACTTGGGCTAGGTGTGACGTAGTCAGCCTAGTGGGGACTGACACACATAGACCATGTCTTGAACCAAGTGGGTATAAGATGGTGAAGGGAATGGGGCACGATTCATTATAGCTGCTGAAGGGTTTCAGAATTGTTTCTGAGGTCAACCGTTGATCTTTCGATTAATTGGGGATCATAATGTACTACTAGGTGTCACTCATGATCGTTCTATAATTGATTAATTATAGACGACCAATATAAATCGAAAGTCTATTTAGTCACACACACTACGAGTAATCCGAGGGATTTAAAACGAGTTGAAAATTGGATTTTCCAATCAAGAGAGAGATTAAGTTTGGTTGAGCCAAACGGTAAATCGAATTTGAATTTATCAGAGACGCATCAGAAGCGTAAAATGGCTAAGTCTTTTGAAGACTTAATAGATGAATTAAATAAATTTAATTCATTGGGGCTTGGCTTGGATGAGCCGGCCAAAGAGGGCCTCCATCCTCTTTGCTTGGCCGACCACAACAAAGGGAGAGAACCAAGTTTTGGTTCAATTTATAAAATAAACTAAGTGTGGTTTGTTTTATAAAATTATGGATGATATAAATTTTTTATATAATAAACCAAGGTTTGGTTTATTTTTCATGGAAATTAAAATGAACCATGGATTGGTTTATTTTATAAAATCAATCATGGATTAATTTACCATGATAAGGAAATTTATTCCATAGGAGAGAAGAGACTTGATTGATTTTTTATCATGAATTAAAATATAATTTTAACCATGATATAAAATCAAACTTGGCATGATGGAATAAGTTATTCCATATTTGAGAGGCTTGATGGTTGAGAGGCCACTATATAAATGACCCAAGGCAAGACTTGGGTGTAATAATAATCATAGAGACAAAGGCATAGACTCTCTCCCTCTCCTTCTCTTCTCCCCTTCTTGCCGTGCGCCAACCAGCCCCAAGAAGGAGCACCTGCTGGCCATCCTTTTATGGTTAGTCTTCCGACTTCTCTCTTGGTTTTTCTTGTCGCGTTCTCGGAGAATCTAGTAGTTCTCGAGAACACGAAACTCGTG
>JAGFNQ010000812.1:0-15171 GCA_024364735.1 Boesenbergia rotunda | reverse complement strand
ATTCTGAACAAATTGAGTTTAAAACAAGCTGGATTCAAATGCAATGGACACCCGAAACTATGTTTAACTTGGCACTAATCAAATGCTGAATTGTCACTTGGTACAAAGTGCAGGAATGAAACAAGTTTGATACGCAGAAAAGGGAAACTGCTGAGCCGAAATTGATACTAACTGCAGAACTTAAACTGATGTAAAGCAATTGAATCTGAAACAACAAATCAACTGCAGAATTCAGAAACACTTGAATGCAGAAACAAGTAAATGTGGAACAAAAATTCAGAACCCAACTGATTCGCATAGATGAATCAAATGCAGAAGTGAAAGGTGCAGAAGTGAAAGGCAGGACGTAATAAATTGACTGCAGAAGTTGCAATAACAGATTAAATGCTGAACTAACAAACGCAAGCTAAATGCAAATCACTAATCTAAGTTCAGAAAAGCTTGAAGACGAGCCAACGATCACTTGACACTAATTCAGAAACACTAAGCTGAAAATCTGCAGATATTGAAACTGATACACAGGGAAGAATTCAAGAAATTGATACGCATGATGAAAAACTGGAACGCAGCAACATATCTGGCACGCAAGCAATGAAATGTGAAACAAACTGAAATTAAATCTAATTGTTCACTAACAGACTTCTATCTAATACTTTTGCAGAATTAAAACCTAATTACAATAGAAACAATTCAGGAAGAAAGCTACAACAGCTGATACGAAGCTTCAGAAATGAAATTGCGGCAGAAATTAAAGCTACTGCTAAAAATAGAAAATTCAATAAGAAACTAAGCTTCGATTCCTTTCTAAGCATCAAGATCTCCTTGCCGTCACAAAAGGGTGAGCCTCAAACCCCTAAGCTCCACAGATTGCTGAAAAATCTGTCTCGGTGATCAAATCAAGCTCAACTCTGCTCAAGTCTGAAAAAACTCATCCGATCTCTTCGATCTCGTTATGTTGGTTCGCGATGATGATTTGGAGATGATCAGAGCTCTCCCAAGGACCCTCCGGCTAGCTCAGATGGATGTGAAGTGGCACAAAACGAGATCCAATCAACCGAATGTCAGATCTGAAGAACCCCTCATTCAGCTCTGTTTTTGAGCGAATTGAATATGAAATCTTCACGGCAACAGCATTCCGGCGATCTAGATCTTGATCCAAGAATGAAAACGAAGCGGTCACGCCCTCTGATGAAGAAAAGTTGAAGAAAACGATGAAGAAGAACGCTAACTGAGCTGCGGCGAAGAAGACGCGACCAGATGCAGTGTGGAGAAACCTTTGATTAAATACTTTGAAATGAACGGCTCAGATTGTTCAGGTCAGATCCAACGGTTGAAGCTGCTCTGATAGAACCCAACATTTGATGACGTTGATCAAGGGTCAGGATCTGCCTCGGGGTAGCTTGGATCTTCCAGATTTGCAATGGATGACCCAGATCAACCTGATTTTGAATGGACAGTCTAGAGCCCTCTGAACTTGATCCAACGGTTGAATGATTTCTAATTTGGATGAAAATCTCAGATCTTGACGTCATTGCTTGATCAGCCTTAACCCTAGCTCGGATTGCCTCAGAGGTTCCCAGATGGCTCAGATCAAGCCGCTTTTGAATCGGACGACCCAGATTTGTCTGAAGCTTGATCACTCGATCCGGGTCCACTTCTGACTCAAATCTGACCCAGCATAACCTAGGTCCATGATCCTTTCATGCCTACAAAAATAGATCAACAATTTAGTGGCAAAATAATTCAAATGTATCGCGATTTATAATTAAGTCCAAAATAGCAGTAATTTCTAGAACCTAGCATAAATGCAAGATTAAGCAAGTAAAATATGGGTCAAACATGGATTTAATAACCTGAAATGATCAACAAAATAACACTTATCACACCTCACCCTTATCTGCAGAGGAGGCGGAGATAGGGTTTGACGCCGGAGAAGGAAACGTCGGGGTAACCGGCGGAACGATATTGGAGAAGACAGGGAGGGGCTCCGAAAGCAAGGCGGCCATCACCGCCCTATATATAGCCGACCTCTCTTTTGCCTCCGTCCTGATAAATACGCGCAACATCCTAGAGAGAGCGCTAAGACACCAGGGGAAACGGGAGGAGGAAAAAGGGGAAGATGAAGGAATACGAGGAAGAGACATGAGCAGTAGTCGTTGGAGACTATATAGGGAGCGGCCATTAATCGCAGTCGTTGGTAGAAGGGTCGTGGGCGACAGCCAATCCTACGGCCGGGCAAAGAGGCAGGGGCAAGAAATGCGAAATGACAGCGAGGGATCGGTCCGCAGCCCAAGATAGAAAGGCGATAAGATAACTCCCGAGAGGCCAAAAACTGCCACGGGCAAGCTCCCGCTACCACCTTGGCTCGAGCCCCGAGCGGACGCATGGCGGCCCACGCTCCCCGGGTCCCACTCGGCCAAGAGGCCAAAAACTGCCACGGGCAAGCTCCCGCTACCACCTTGGCTCGAGCCCCGAGCGGACGCGTGGCGGCCCACGCTCCCCGGGTCCCACTCGGCCAAGAGGCCAAAACTGCCACGGGCAAGCTCCCGCTACCACCTTAGCTTGAGCCCCGAGCGGACGCGTGGCGGCCCACGCTCCCCGTGTCTCACTCGGCCAAGAGGCTAAAAACTGCCACGGGCAAGCTCCCGCTACCACCTTGGCTCGAGCCCCGAGCGGACGCGTGGCGGCCCACGCTCCCCAGGTCTCACTCGGCCAAGAGGGCAAAAATTGCCACGGGCAAGCTCCCGCTACCACCTTGGCTCAAGCCCCGAGCGGACGCGTGGCGGCCACGCTCCCCGGGTCCCACTCGGCCAAGAGGCCAAAACTGCCACGGGCAAGCTCCCGCTACCACCTTGGCTCGAGCCCCGAGCGGACGCGTGGCAGCCCACGCTCCCCGGGTCCCACTCAGCCAAGAGGCCAAAACTACCACGGGCAAGCTCCCGCTAAGACCTTGGCTCGGGTCCCGAGCGGACGCATGGCGACCCACGCTCCTCGGGCTCCGATCGGCCAAGAGGCCAAAATTTCCGCAAGTTACTTGTCCCTAGGCCTCTTCGCCAAGAGGTCTTGATCGAGGGATCGGGTTCTCATGCTAAGACATGAGCCCGGATCCTGAGCATACTTCTTCATGACCAAAAGGAAACACAACTCGAATAAGCAAAAAAGAAAGTGCCACATTTGAGGGCTCAGGCGCTTTACAATGTCCGGGGCAGGGATCCCCTCGCGCATAAAGAAATGGAAAATCCAGAAACACTCGCTTCACTCGAAGAGTTGGTCGGTCACGGAGGGCAGGTCCTCGCATAAGTCCGAGAGTGAAATTGCGTTGGGAGGCATATCAGGAGATAAATACCCGCCGAGCCTGAGCTGCCTGACCACGTTAAGGCCGTATTGCATCATCACATCCATAAACTGTCGGGAAATCTCGGCAGCATGGGTCGGATCATTCAGACACGCCAAGCGGTGGTCCTTTAGTCGGCTTGTCTCAGCCTCTTTGTAGGCGCGCAACTCCTTTAGCTCAGCCTGCAGGGCAGCCCGAGACGCCTCTCGTTCACGGAGTTCCCCCAATTCTGCTTGAGCTGCATCCCACGCCGGACGGAGGCCCCGCAAATCCTGAAGTTGGCTCCTGAGTGAATCCGTACTTTGCTTCTCAGCTGCTAGCCGTGCCCAAAGGGGCGAAATCTCCTCATTAGCCCAGTGGAGGTATGACTTGGCTCTCAAGAGCTCCGTCTCTAACTCGCCTTTGCGCTTGCGATCATGGAGGTGGGCTTGCTCAACCTGGATCACCCATTCTTGCGCGCGGACCACCTCGGCATCAGCAGCAGCAATCTGAGCTTTGGCGATCTCCAGTTCCTCCTGGGCCTGGCGTAACATGTCCTGGAGGCCGATAACTTCCGCCCTTAAGCCGTTCAGCGAATCGTCTCCCGAAAGCAGCTGGGTGTGCCAGAGCCGAGCCTCAAGGTCTTTCGCACGCCTCTCAGCGCGACACCGGGCCTTGTCATGGTTCAACATAGCTACACTCATGCTGTAGCTCTAGGCCCAAGACTGTAAGAAATTCGGGAACCTGTTGTTAGATATCTTGGATATCTAGTGTGAATGGAAAAGAGGTGGTGGGACTTTAGTCCCACATTGGAACTTTCTATTGAGTAGAAAGTGAGGAGGAGAATAAATGAACTCCCTTGTGAGTGGGGCTTTAGTCCTACATTGGGAGTTTTAAGGCAAAATGTTTGGTTTATATTGTATCACAAGCATGCTAATTGTGAACAAATGCTAGGTGAGAGGCTCTTTCTCACGCATGGGTGCGCAGGGGGGGTGCAAATCCAGGGCCCAGATTTGTACTGAACCAAGTGAACTCATGTGCGTGCACGACCCGCGCACGTCGAATGTTCGATCGATCGGGGCAAAATTTGTCCAAGCAGATGAACCATCGTTTTGCCAAATTGATTTTTGCTCAAATATAACTGATGCATTAAATTTGATTAATGTGAGGTCAGTAAACCCCAGACGTTTTGATCTGGTCGGGTAAATGGCAGTAAATGACGATTAATTCGTCATTTACGACTGCGGGGGTCTGAGCCTATATAAAGGGGTTGTGTGACCGAGAGCAAAAGAGACAGACGCCTAAGAAATTCTCCTCCACTCCACCTCGTTCCCGACCTCCGCTGATAGCAGTCGGGTACCTCCTCAGTTCGCCACGAGCAACGAGTGCTCCGTTGTGCCCGTGGTTCAGCTGTTGTATCCTGAGAGACAGAAGTCCATCAGAGCCTCGAAGCACCGCGGAGGAGGACGAATCTGTTTCAAGGAAACTACGCTTTGCAGGCCTCAGCAAATTCCTATTCAGTCGGGAGACGCCTGACCCCCACTCGGGAGCTCACTCGGCTATTCCGCTCGGGAGCTCACTTGGCCACTCGGGAGCTCACTCGGCTATTCCGCTCGGGAGCTCACTCGGCCACTCGGGAGCTCACTCGGCTATTCCGCTCGGGACTCCACTCGGGAATTCCACTCGGAGTTCGGAAGACGCTGGTCGGGTCAGGAACCTCACTCGGGAGCTTCATTCGGGAGCTCGGGAACCTCACTCGGGAGCCTCACTCGGGAGCTCGGGAACCTCAATCGGGAACTCGGGAAACTTACTCGGGAGCTCGGGAGCTCGGAAGACTGCAGTTTGAGGAAAAGTAGCTCGGGTCACTCAACAGAGATAAGTTGAAATTAGTTTCAGTAATTTCAATTTATTGTAAATTCTCCGTATCCTCCAACAAACTTGAAACAGATTCCATTCTGTTGAGATGGTCACGGAACGTGTTGAGGTGAAACAGACTCATCACCAGGCCCCCTCCGCCCCAATCGGGAATGTCCCGATCAACCATGGGGAAAACCTAGAGAAGTTCACTGGGTTGAACTTCAGGAGGTGGCAGTAGAAGATGCTCTTCTACCTGACCACGCTCAATCTGGCTCGGTTCTTGACCGAGGACCCTCCTAAGCAAGCTGAGGCTGCTAAGGTGGAGGTATGTGTTGGTGCAGGAAGCACCATATCGAACCTTGTTTTGATATTGGCAAAGGATTCAAAGTTAAGTTTGTTTGTGATCTAACAATATTACTCAAGTGTGTAGAGAAAAGACCTAGCGAAGGAATGCTAGGCACTGGCGAAGGACTGCCAGAATGGAAAAGCCCTAGCGAAGGAATGCTAGGCACTGGCGAAGGACTGCCAGAATGGACAAAGCCCTAGCGAAGGAATGCTAAGCACTGGCGAAGGACTGCCAGAAGAAAAGTCCTAGCGAAGGAATGCTAGGCACTGGCGAAGGACTGCCAGAATAGACAAAGCCCTAGCAAAGGAATGCTAGGCACTGGCGAAGGGCTGCCAGAAGTAAAGACCTAGCGAAGGGCTGCTAGGCACCAAGCGAAGGGCAGCTTGGTACCTCAAGACCTGGCGAAGGACTGCCGGGCAAAAGTCCAACTGGAGGATCCGGTTGGCACCAGGTAAAACTCTCCCGAGAGGAGTAGGTGAGGACGCGTTCCCCTTGAGGGAACATTAGGCGTCGGTTCGACCTAGGGCTCCATTTAGGAGACCCAAAGTCAGAACCAAGACAGCCAAGGCTGTGTAAAATTAACTTATTAATTGCTGTTTTGGACTAACCCCTGGATGCAGGACCGAAGGACTGTGTTTCTGCAGCTCAGAGAGCCTCAAAGGAGTGAGGCAGTAGCTGAGCAGGGCGCCCCGGATGTTTCGGGCACCCCAGAGTCAACCCAAAGTCAGCAGAGCAAGTAAACGCCCCGACAGCAGCACATTTGGGGGCGCCCTGGATGTTTCGGGCGCCCCGCGCGCGTCGGGCGCCCCGCGTGTCGCGGGCGCCCACTGTGCCACGCCACTGGCAGCTGCAGCAGCTCACCCTCGCGAAGAAGATGAAGCCTTGACCGGTCAACCCGGGCGCCCCGCGCGCGTCGGGCGCCCCAGTCAAAGGTGATCCCGAAGAAGCAGAGATCAGCCTTGACCAGAGGGCTCGCCGGATCGAAAGCCACGTGGGGGGGGGGGGGCGCCCCGAGCATCCCGGGCGCCCCCAGCCCTATATAAAGGACCCTCGACCCTCTTCTTCAAGCATCAATCACTGCGACTTTCATACGCTCTTCTGCTTCCACGACACGCTCCAGAAATCTTCCATCTCGAGCTCTGACGACGTCCTGCTGCTCCAATACTCCGATCTACACCGGACGTCGGTAACGAAATATTCATTTAAGTTTACGAAGCTAATTCTGTAATACTTGTGATTGTAAACTTTCTCGAACGTATAGAATTGCCCGCAGAAAACGGTCAACGACCGTGGGCCTTGGAGTAGGAGTCGACACAGGCTCCGAACCAAGTAAAACGACTGTGTTAGCATTTCTCTTGTGTCTTATTTCCGCTGCGCACTTACTCTTTTTTAATCCGAACGATTTGCGACATTCACCCCCCCCCTCTCTCGCATCTCTCGATCCAACAGTATGGACTCATTCGGAGTACCTATGCCGAAACTACATCCTCAACTGCCTGGCTGACTCGCTGTATGTTGTGTACAGCACGAAGAGAACGGCCAAAGAGCTATGGGAGTCCTTGGACAAGAAGTACAAGTCGGAGGATGCTGGGGCCAAAAAGTTCATCGTGGGCCGATTCTTGGACTACAAGATGGGTGACTCTAAGACAGTGATCAGCCAAGTCCAGGAGCTTCAGGTGATCTTACATGAGATCCACTCAGAATGTATGGTTCTGAGTGAAACCTTCTAAGTAGCAGCCATCATTGAGAAGCTGCCCCCCCCCCCCCGGCTGGAAGGATTTCAAGAACTACCTGAAGCACAAGCGGAAGGAAATGAACGTGGAGGAACTTGTTGTGCGACTTCGCATTGAAGAAGACAACAAGGGATCAGAGAGAAAGATGTTCTCTCAGGCTACTGTGAAAGCCAACGTGGTCGAGCACGGACAAAGCTCGAAACGGAAGAATTCTAAATCTTCCAAGTTGGGACCCAGAGGAGGCATCGCCAAAAAGTTCTCTGGGAAGTGCTACAACTGTGGCCGAGTGGGCCATAAATCTTCGGAGTGCAAGAAACCGAAGAAGAAGCAGGAGGCCAACCTGAACGAGGGACCAGAAATGGAAGACCTCTGTGCCGTGGTCTCCGAATTGAACTTGGTGGGTTCAAACCCACGGCAATGGTGGATCGATACTGGAGCCACCAGACATGTGTGCTGCAATAAGGAGCTGCTCCACAATTTTGAAGAAATTAGTGGAGAGAAGCTGTTCATGGGGAACTCGGCAACCTCGGACATCATGGGCCAAGGGAAGGTGGTGCTGAAGATGACTTCGGGCAAGGACCTGACTCTCACCAATGTGCTGTATGTTCCGGAGATTCGAAAGAATCTAGTGTCCGGATCACTGTTAAGCCAGCATGGCTTTCGCATTGTGTTTGAGTCCGACAGGGTTGTTCTGTCGAAGAAAGGAATGTTTGTAGGAAAGGGCTATGTATCTGATGGGCTGTTTAAGCTCAGTGTAATGGCCATTAGGCCTAAGATAAATAAAAATGAAAGCTCTTCCACTTATATGCTTGAGTCTTCGTGTTTATGGCATGGTAGACTAGGACATGTGAATTACGATGTGATTCGTAGATTGATGAACATGCAAAGCATACCGACATTCCACCTTGACACGAAACACAAGTGTGAGACTTGTGTTGAAGCGAAGTTGACAAGGTCATCCTTTCAACACGTTGAAAGAAGCACTGAACCACTCGGCTTAATTCACACCGACGTATGTGACCTTAAAGGCACACCGACACGTGGTGGGAATAAGTACTTCATCACTTTTGTAGATGATAACATAAAATATTGTTATGTGTATCTTCTCAAAAGCAAGGATGAAGCTATAGAGAAATTCGTTTTCTATAAGAATGAGGTTGAAAACCAACTTAATAAGAAAATTAAGGTGGTTCGAAGTGACCGAGGTGGTGAATACGTATCACTATTCGCTGAGTTGTGTGCTGAACATGGGATCAGACACGAAACAACAGCTCCTTATACCCCTCAGTAGAATGGGATTGCTGAGCGAAAGAATCGAACTCTTAAGGAGATGATGAATGCTCTTTCATTGAGCTCTGGACTGCCAGACTCCATGTGGGGGGAAGTTGTGTTAACAACTAACTACCTTTTGAATAAGGTCCCCCGGAAGAAAATAGATAAGAGCCCTTATGAGTTATGGAATGGAAGACAACCATCCTACAAATACTTGCGAGTGTGGGGGTGTCTTGCCAAAGTTTTGGTGCCTGATCCGAAAAGGGTTAAGATAGCACAAAAAACTGTTGATTGCATATTTATTGGATATGCACACAACAGCAGTGCATATCGGTTTTGTGTGTATGAGTCACAATTATCGGATATACACAAGAACTCGATAATAGAATCGAGAAATGCTTCATTCTTCGAGCATGTGTTTCCATATAAGACCCGAGAGGATGATAGCTCCTCAAAACGGGTGGAGGAAATACCAAAGGAAGAAGAAGAGGATGATGAACCAGTGGAGGCTGAGCCTCGGCGGAGTAAGAGAGCTCGAGTGGGAAAATCTTATGGATCAGATTTTATCACTTTCATACTGCAAGGTGACCCCTAGAGCTACTCAGAAGCTGTAAAATCTTCTGAGGGACCTCACTGGAAAGAGGCAATTGCATCTGAGATAGAATCTATCTTACAAAATCACACTTGGGAACTTGTGGACCATCCTTCGGGGAGTAAACCATTAGGTTGCAAGTGGATTTTCAAGAAGAAGATAAGATCAGATGGCACAATTGACAAGTATAAGGCGAGGTTGGTAATTAAAGGTTACCGACAGAGAGAAGATCTTGATTACTTTGATACATATTCTCCTGTGTCGAGAATAACATCCATTAGAGTGTTGTTGGCTATTGCTGCTCTATGGAACCTGGAAATACATCAGATGGATGTAAAGACGACCTTTCTAAACGGAGATTTAGAAGAGGAAATCTATATAGAGCAACCTGAGGGGTTTTCTGTGCCAGGACAGAATAATCAGATTTGCAAATTGGTGAAGTCTTTATATGGCTTAAAGCAAGCTCCAAAGCAGTGTCATGAGAAATTTGATAATGTCATGCGAGAAGGTGGATTCAAAATCAATGAATGTGATAAATGTGTCTACTCGAAAGCTACTGAAGATGACTTTGTCATCTTGTGCTTATATGTAGATGACATACTTATCATTGGGAGTAATGATAAGATAATCAAATCCATGAAAGACATGTTGAACTCAAGATTTGACATGAAAGATATGGGCCTAGCTGATGTGATTCTAGGAACAAGATTCTTTGAACAGCTGAAGGACTTGTTCTTAGTCAGTCCCACTACGTGGACAATATTCTTGAGAAATTCACCAATGGTGATACTGCATTGGCACGAACGTCGATAGATACGAGCCAACATCTATCGAAAAACCGAGGAGAAAGTATCTCTCAGGTAGAGTACGCTCGGGTGATTGGAAGTCTGATGTACTTGATGAATTGTACACGACCAGACTTAGCCTACGTAGTAAGCAAACTAAGTAGATACACGAGTAATCCCGGTGTTGAGCACTGGAAAGGGATAACAAGAGTACTGAGGTACTTGAGATATACTAGTGGAAATGGACTGCACTATATGAGATATCCTGCTGTTATCGAAGGATACAGCGATGCGAGTTGGATATCTGACATAAAAGACTCGAAGTCTACGAGTGGTTATGTGTTCACTCTGGGTAGTGCAGTCATTTCATAGAAATCTTCTAAGCAAACCGTAATAACCAGATCCACGATGGAATCTGAGTTTGTAGCTCTTGACAAATGTGGTGAAGAGGCTGAATGGCTACGGCAATTCTTAGAAGATGTACCGAGATGGCCGAAACCCGTGCCGGCAATATGCATACATTGTGATAGTCAATCTGCAATTGGCCGGGCACAAAGCCATCTGTATAATGGTAAGTCTAGACATATACGTCGAAGACACAATACCATTAGACAATTACTCTCAACTGGAGTTATCACTGTTGACTATGTGAAGTCAAAGGATAACTTAGCGGATCCGCTAACCAAAGGGTTAAATCGAGAGTTAGTTGCAAGCTCATCAAGGAGGATGGTTTGATGCCGATAGAAAAAGTTGGTGCAAAGGAAACCCAACCTATGCAGACTGGAGATCCCAAGAACTAGGTTCAAAGGGACAACCTAACTGCACCGACAAAGTTGTTCACTGTAAGGGAATGACCCATTGAAATAGTGAAGGATAGAGGTTAAGCATACAACTTTTAATGATTCAATGGAGTTATGTGAAAAACTCTTAAGAGATCACCAATGTGAGAAAGAAGTGGGGCCGCTTCGAAGAGAATTGGAGGCATAATTCTTAGAACTTCTCGCAGAATCAGGCGTGTTCATGGCCAAGAACGAACACACTCATGAGAACTGAGGTGTATCAGGGAGAGTACTGGGTGAGATGTGTCAATGCTTACATAACTGGCAGCACAGTTCAAGGACATCATGTCTACTGTCAGCCAGGAAGCAAATAGATCTTCATAAGGGAAGGTTCAAAGGGTAAAACCTACCTATCCTATACACGACTCAACTGTTGAATGCTATCACCATGTTTCCATTCATGTGGGGGATTGTTAGATATCTTGAATATCTAGTGTGAATGGAAAAGAGGTGGTGGGACTTTAGTCCCACATTGGAACTTTCTATTGAGTAGAAAGTGAGGAGGAGAATAAAGGAACTCCCTTGTGAGTGGGGCTTTAGTCCCACATTGGGAGTTTTAAGGCAAAATGTTTGGTTTATATTGTATCACAAGTATGCTAGTTGTGAACAAATGCTAGGTGAGAGGCTCTCTCTCACGCGTGGGTGCGCAGGGGGGGTGCAAATCCAGGGCCCGGATTTGTACTGAACTAAGTGAACTCGTGTGCGTGCACAACCCGCGCACGTCGAATGTCTGACCGGTCGGGGCAAAATTTGTCCAAGCAGATGAACCATCATTTTGCCAAATTGATTTTTGCTCAAATGTAACTGATGCATTAAATTTGATTAATGCGAGGTCAGTAAACCCCAGACATTTTGATCTGGTCGGGTAAATGGCAGTAAATGACGATTAATTCGTCATTTACGACTGCGGGGGTCTGAGCCTATATAAAGGGGTTGTGTGACCGAGAGCAAAAGAGACAGACGCTACGAAAATCTCCTCCACTCCACCTCGTTCCCGACCTCCGCTGATAGCAGTCGGGTACCTCCTCAGTTCGCCACGAGCAACGAGTGCTCCGTTGTGCCCGTGGTTCAGCTGTTGTATCCTGAGAGACAGAAGTCCATCAGAGCCTCGAAGCACCGCGGAGGAGGACGAATCTGTTTCAAGGAAACTGCGCTTCGCAGGCCTCAGCAAATTCCTGTTCAGTCGGGAGACGCCCGACCCCCACTCGGGAGCTCACTCGGCTATTCCGCTCGGGAGCTCACTCGGCTATTCCGCTCGGGAGCTCACTCGGCCACTCGGGAGCTCACTCGGCTATTTCACTCGGGACTCCACTCGAGAATTCCACTCTGCTCGGGAGACATTACTCTGGTCGGAAGCTTCACTCGAAATTCCACCTCGGGAATTCCACTCTGCTCGGGAGACATTACTCCGGTCGGAAGCTTCACTCGGGAGCTTCACTCGGGACTCCACTCGGGAATTCCACTCGGAGTTCAGAAGACGCTGGTCGGGTCGGGAACCTCACTCGAGAGCTTCATTCGGGAGCTCGGGAACCTCACTCGGGAGCCTCACTCAGGAGATCGGGAACCTCAATCGGGAACTCGGGAAACTTACTCAGGTGCTCGAGAGACTGCAGTTTGAGGAAAAGCAGCTCGGGCCACTCAACAGAGATAAGTTGAAATTAGTTTCAGTAATTTCAATTTATTGTAAATTCTCCGAATCCTCCAACACCTGTCAGCAAAAGAAGGAATGAAGCACGCCTCGGCCAGTGAACTTGTACCTGAGTAGCCAACAGGTCGTCCGCCCCGACGGCGGGGCTCACCGAACCACTCGCCCGCAAGCCGACCATAAACCTCTCTGAAATCGAGCCATGTAGCCGGACGTCCCTAGACCGCATGGGGGCGGCACCACTCGGCGAAGTCATGTTGAGGCGCCAGTCGGATAGAGAAGGCGACAGCATATGAAGCAAGCCATCATGGGCAGGCCCTTCCTGGCAAGGAGGGGATGCCTCCCTTGGGGGCAACACCGTCAGCACCATTGGTGGCACAACCGGAGGGGGTGGCGGTAGCGCAGGAAGGGCTGTAGCCTCTGCTTCACCCCTCCTTCTCTTGATGGGCCAACTGGAGGAGGCCCCTAAATGGTCGGCTGGGACAGACACCGAGCCAGCGCCTTCGGGGCGCCGCAAGGAATGACGAAGAGGCCGGGTGTCCTCGAAGCCCGAATGAGAATCCTCCTTGTCCTCGGCAAAGGCGGCCGGAGAAGAAGAATTGAACTGAGGAGATTCTTGTTCGGCCAGCAAGGCGGAGCGCCACCCCTGCACGGCCCACCGCTCCGCAGCCTTCGCCCGCGCCTCCCTTATCACCGCGCGGAGGTGCGCCTCCATTTCCTCACCGTGCCTCAACCCGAAACCCCCCTCGGGAGACGTGGGGTACACCATTTCAGCTGGACAATAAGTAGAAGTCAATAAGTGTCAAAGAATAAGCAAAAAGGGAAAGGACCACTTACATAAGGAGGCTGGGCGGATGAAGGGAGCCGGACTGAGACCAAAGGCCGCAAGGAATGACGAAGAGGCCGGGTGTCCTCGGAGCCCGAATGAGAATCCTCCTTGTCCTCGGCAGAGGCGATCGGAGAAGAAGAATTGAACGGAGGAGATTCTTGTTCAGCCAGCAAGGCGGAGCGCCACCCCTGCACGGCCCACCGCTCCGTAGCCTTCGCCCGCTCCTCCCTTATCACCGCGCGGAGGCGGACCTCCATTTCCTCACCGTACCCCAACCCGAAACCCCCCTCGGGAGATGCGGGGGTACACCATTTCAGCTGGACAATAAGCAGAAGTAAATAAGTGTCAAAGGATAATCAAGAAGGGAAAGGACCACTTACATAAGGAGGCTAGGCGGATGAAGGGAGCCGGACTGAGACCAAAGGCAGATAAGACGCGCTCAGCCAGGAGTGGCACGACCGGGTAATGCCTATCCTTGAATAAGGAAAGGGCGCGCTCGAAGAGAGGAAACTTTTGGGGATCCGTGTGATGGGGGGCGCTTGAGGAAAGTCCCGCCGGAAGTTAAGTGGCCAGGTCGGAAAGGCCACAGGGCGGATGAAAAAGAATCTTTCCTTCCAACCCCTGCTGACAGCAGGAAGAGCAGAAAGAAAAGAAGTCCCAGGGCGAGCTTGGAAAACAAACTCGCCCCATTCCTGCTTCTTCAGATAGAAAAAATGGTGGAAAAGCTCGGCATGGGAAGAACAACGGTACAACAGGAAGAGGATGACAGACCCACAGAGGAGGCGGATGGAGTTGGGGGTTAGTTGGGACAAGTTGATGCAGAGATAACGGCATACTAAGGCAATGAAGGGATGAAGGGGGAAGCTCAGGCCCGCCTGCAGGTGATCCCTCGAAATAGTAATATAGTGCCTCGGTGGGACAGCCAGCTAATCCGAAGGAGAAGGTAGTTGAATGTCATGATCGGGTGGAATGTGAAACTCCGCCCTAAGGGCTTCGAGGTCGCCACGGGAGAGAACAGACCTTGTCGTAACATACCAGGGGTGGGGGTTGCGGGACGAGGAAGCCATGGGGACACACCGAAGAGGTGGAGTTATGCCCGCAAGAAAGAGTAACGAACGCCAAGAAGTGGCCGCAACCCTAGCCGGAGAAGAGAAGACAATGCGCCGGAGTGAAAGACAAGAAGACTTTACACGATTATGTAGGGAACAGGGCCACCTGGCGGTGGGCCACGACAGAGGCGGCGGGCAGCAACAACCGCTTGAGCAGGCCCAGTGGGGCCCAGGAAACAAAACGCCTCGCACCCAACCTCGTTCCTCGGAGAACGGGAGAAAATACCTCGGGGATGGGAGAAGGAAGGGGGACGAGACACGTAGAATCCCCCCCCAGTGGTAAACAACAGTGGCAAGAAGTTCTCAACCGCTTAGGAATACGGAACCGTCAGCAGTTAAAAGAAAGAAGGGGTGGTCTCGTCATCCGGCCGGGATCCCTCGGCCTCGACAAGCCCACAAAGAAGCCCCCAGGCGAGACCAAGACCCCCCGGTGCGCTAGGCGTCCGTGAACCGGAGATGGTCCAGTCAGTCGGACTCGCCGCCTCCTTCGACTAGACTTGAAGGGGACGCTTATGATCCCGGCCTTACCTACGAGTAGGGGCATAGGCCGGGCCCACTGGCCAGCCTGGCGCCATGAAGGACTGACCGACGGGGCAACCGCCAGAGCGGCAGGCAGGTCCCCGATCCTGTAAGCCCCTCCAAAGGGGAGAGGGGAGATCGGATCTATCAGACCATCGACGAAGGGTGGCCAGGCCATCTTTTAGCCGGCTGATCTGGCAACTGCCTCGTTCCCCATACTAGCTTACCCTGACCCGGAACCGGGTTTGGCACCACTAGCAGGTAGATATCCGCACTCCCTCCCTCTGGGGCCATCACTTAGACCGGAGGTCCGACTCGGGTCAGATTCGTCT
>JAGFNQ010000811.1:745877-785780 GCA_024364735.1 Boesenbergia rotunda | reverse complement strand
GCGTTGTCGTATTTCCGCTAAAATAAAAAAACACATCCCTCGCTCATTGCCAACCTCGGCGGCTCGCGAAAAATCTCTCCGCGCTTCTTTTCTCCGCGAAATATCTCCTCCACCTCCTCCACCTCCCTCATGCCACCTCCCTCGTCCTCTCCTCTCCACGTAAGATCTGGTGAACATACATCTTCTCCTAGCTCACCACCAAGAAGTATCCTCCACGAGCTCTTCGTCCGTCGAGTGGAAACTGAACCCCAGCGGCAGCATCACGACGCTCGCCACTACCCTCTCCATCTCTCTCTCTCGCAGTCGCCGACGTTCTGACTCTGTGGCGGTCAGATTTCAAGCTTCTGCTGGTGACGCTCGGGGAGAAGGGGGTTGCAAATTACTACACCAAGGTACATCCTCCTCGAATCACACTTCTCTCTTACCGCTTTGGGAGTAAGATCGATAGATTCTAAAACCCTAGGCATTTTCCAGTTTAGGGTTTCCGAAATCCTTAAGGGTTTCTGAAATGGAACCATTAACAGCCAGCCTTGAACATCTTAATATGTTTCTAGCATGTTCAATATGGCAAAAATGACCATAGTTACGTAAACTCTGTCTACCTCAACATCCACCTTGGCCTTGTGTTTGAGATGAACACTCAAGATAATCCATTGCTTAGATTAGCAACTCATTGATTATTGTTGATAAATTAAAGGAGATTCCATACTTTGGTACATTGAAGATCATATTGTTTCAATGCTGTAACGAACAAAAGTTATAGTTGTTTTAGTTCAAATATTTGAGTTTCATCCTTCACCGATATATTATTTCTCTTTAATTCCTAATAAATATATTAGATTATATGAATCATTCTGATAAAAATTCTGCTTTTGTAGGTAGGCATAAAAAGCAAAACTACTGATATACAGTCAAAGTTGACAAGTGTTATTCTTGTTGACGCGGACAAGAACCAGGTTACTTTCAAGCTCTGTATGTCTGTTGAATCATGCATAACCTTTTTTTAAAAAAAATATGCATAATGTTGATCATATGCATCTCTTTCCAGATGTCAAGTGAGTTCAGTTTCCCCTTGTTTTCCTTCTATTTTGTGTGCGGATCTTCTCCCTTGACTAATAGAATGAGTTCTATTTTCAGTACTAATAAGCCATACATATTTTAATATTTGTCCATTTGATTATAGAATTTTATTATTGAAAAAAACTTATGAATCATTCAGCCATAATAATCTTTAGCTGCTTGCAGCTATATTTCAACGAGTGTCTTACTTCCGATTATGTAATCTTTCTGTAGTACTAAATTATCAATGTATCATATTGGATAAACTTCATCCCTGCAATTTCTTAGTGACCAATGCAGCAGCAAATTTCATCACTATTTGGTTTCCTATGCTGGTTGTGGAGTCCATCTCTAAGACTGCAGAGTTAGTCGATTCCAAATTGGTCAGTCTTGGTTAAGATGGTGCTTAATCACAATAACAAGTATAGACTAAACAGAGGACTAAAAGAGGGAAGTAAGAAGAAATCAAGATAAGAAAATGAAGATGCAACATCACATAGATGAAAAATTGCATATATTAACTTTTTTTCCTCTGGCGTTTAATACTCATAACCTAACAAACAAGGATGATCTTACAATAATTCATTTTACTGTCTTTTCTCTGTCATGGATCCTCTTGGTGTCTAACCACCATCATTTTTTTTTCCGTTTCACTGTAGCTTACTCTTCTTGGATGCTATAATCAGCTAAAAGGCTATATAAGACTGCCTTTATTGTATTTTGCCAATTCTAAGTCAATCACCTAAATCTATACGGTTTTGGATACTATGTCAATATAAATCAGTGGTACTAGGGTCAGCTAACACAATATCCAATTGCGTATTACTACATTATTTACTTCCTATGTTTTGCTAATCATACAGCTACATACAAATTTGATTAATTGTTTGAATATTTTGTTACTATCTCACACTATTGTTTGTGTTAATATTTTAGATTTATTAATTACAGTTCCTTTTTAGGTATTAGCTCATCGTTGATTTATTAGTTAAAACAAGAATGGACAAAGAATGGATGTCAAAGGATAGACTATCCCGTGAATATGAGAATGGAGTTGAGGCTTTCTTGATATTTGCATTGGAAAACAGTAATGATCCGAATATGGGAATATCTTGCCCATGTGCAAAATGTGGTAATCTAAAGAAGAAAAATATACAAACTATAAGGGCACATCTGTATTGTAACGGTATAGATATGACATATCATACATGGATATGGCACGGCGAAAGATCTACGATAGGGATTTCACAAAATGAAATTGATCCAGTAGGGCCTAGAGAATATGTTCGTGATGAACCAATAAATATGGTTCATGATACATATGATAGTTATGCTGAGAATCCAACCCAATTCAATAAGTTACTTGAAGACGCCGAGAAACCTTTATATCCTGGATGTACTAAATTTACAAGGTTATCTGCAATTGTGAAATTATTCAACTTGAAGGCCAAATATAGTTGGAGTGATAAAAGTTTCACTGATCTACTCAGTTTGTTAGGAGAAATACTTCCAGATGACAATGAATTGCCTTTATCTTTGTATGATGCAAAGAAAAGCTTATCTGCATTAGGGATGGATTATGTAAAAATTCATGCTTGCCCTAATGATTGTATCTTATACCGGAAGGAGTATGAGAATTTAGCCAATTGCCCTACTTGCGGGATGTCGAGGTGGAAGTTGGGCCAAAAAAGTACGATAAAGGAAGGAGTTCCTGCAAAGGTTTTGTGGTACTTCCCTCCTATTCCAAGATTTCAAAGAATGTTTCGGAATAAAGATATATCTAAGCAGTTGACTTGGCATGCGGAAGACAGACTTTGTGATGGATATTTGCGCCATCCAGCTGATACACCTTCTTGGAAAACAGTTGATTGCAAGTGGCCAGATTTTGGTATTGAGTCAAGAAATCTCAGATTAGCTATATCAGCTGATGGGATGAATCCCCATGGTTTAATGAGTTCTGCATATAGTTGTTGGCCAGTTTTAATGATTACTTACAATCTTCCTCCATGGTTGTGTATGAAGAGGAAATTTATGATGCTCACATTGTTAATTTCTGGTCCCAAACAGCCGGGAAATGATATTGATGTTTACTTAGCACCTCTAATTGATGACTTAAAAATCTTATGGGATATAGGTGTCGAAGCATATGATGCATATCAGCAAGAAACATTCCTGCTTAGGGCTATCTTGTTATGGACAATCAATGATTTTCCTGCATATGGGAACATGTCTGGATGTATTGTTAAAGGATATCATGCATGTCCGATTTGTGGTGAAGAAACCTATTCAACAAGGTTGAAGCATAGTAGGAAAATGTCTTATACAGGTCATAGAAGGTTTCTACCAGCAACTCATCCTTATCGAAGGCAACGGAAGGCATTTAATGGGAAGCAAGAGTTGAACCCGGCACCTAAACCATTAAGTGGCGATGAGGTTTTTGAAAGAGTTGAAAGAATTAATTGTCATTGGGGAAAAATGAGTAGAAAGTCTCAATCGAATGATGATGTAAAATCATGTTGGAAAAAAAATCAATATTCTTTGAACTTGAGTATTGGAAACATCTACACATTCGACATGTTCTTGATGTGATGCACATTGAAAAGAATGTATGTGAAAGTCTTATCGGAACGTTACTTGATATTCCAGGAAAAACAAAGGATGGAGTAGCAGCGAGATTAGACCTTTTGGAAATGAATGTAAGGACAGATTTGGCACCAAGGATGGGGGAGAAGAAAACATTTTTGCCAGCAGCATGCTATACACTTAGTAAGGATGAGAAAAGAAAAATTTTGAATTCGTTGTATGGAATACAACTTCCATCATGTTACTCATCCAATGTTAAAAACCTGGTGTCGTTGAAGGACTTGAAACTTGTTGGCCTTAAGTCACACGACTACCACGCTTTAATTCAACAATTGCTTCCAGTGGTGATACGTGGAGTTTTGCCCAAACATGTCAGAGTCACTATCACTCGCTTATGTTTCTTCTTCAATATGTTATGTAATAAAGTGATAGATGTCTCAAGATTGGATGATATGCAAAAAGAGATTGTGACAATATTGTGTTTACTTGAAAAGTATTTTCCCCCTTCATTTTTTGATATAATGATTCATTTAACTGTTCATCTAGTGCGGGAGGTGAAACTATGTGGACCAGTTTGGTATAGGTATATGTATCCATTTGAAAGATACATGAAGATTTTGAAGGGTTATGTGCGAAATCGCAATCGACCTGAAGGGTGTATGGCTGAATGTTATATTGCTGAAGAGGCTGTTGAATTTTGCTCATACTATCTGTCTAGTGTGCACACAATTGGGATCCCATCAAGTCATCGACAAATAGAACTTACTCAGCCTTTATCAGGTGCAGTAGTCTGCTCCACTACTCACGATGAGTTGACGCAAGCACATCGTTACGTATTGGCAAATGATGATGAGATTGATATCTATATCGAGTAAGAAATCTAACTTATTAATATTTTAATGTGGTTTGCTTACGTTCTATTGGTTTTTTAATACCAAATAATTTGATTAGGGAACATATGGCGTATTTGAATGAAAATTTTCCTCGTAAGGCTAAGTCCAAGAAGTGGTTACAAGATGAGCATAATCGAACGTTTATTACTTGGTTGCGTGATCGTGTAAGTTACTTTAGTATTACATATTGGTATACAATCATTATCATATTTATGCATAACTCAAAGTTTTTTACATTAAAAATATAGGTTATTGATGTAGTTGACCATTCGACTCATCAAGTTTCAGAAAGATTGAAGTGGTT
The DNA here is from genome assembly GCA_024364735.1 of Boesenbergia rotunda. Classification (NCBI taxonomy): domain Eukaryota; kingdom Viridiplantae; phylum Streptophyta; class Magnoliopsida; order Zingiberales; family Zingiberaceae; genus Boesenbergia; species Boesenbergia rotunda. The sequence continues at coordinate 780,941 of JAGFNQ010000811.1, read as the reverse complement.
AGCTTGCGGACCCAACAAGCAAGTCCTAAAGTACTCTAGCTATTTGATTGATGGGGTTACTTATGCTACACAAGCGCGGGATGCTATACGAGTTGTTCAAAACTCCGGAGTCAGCTTAGTTGCAAAGACAATGCAAGTTGCAAGTGCAAAAGATAAAAAACCTATTGTGTCAGATATGGTTTTTTATGGAGTTATACAAGAAATATGGGTAGTTGATTACCATAAATTTCAAATTCCAATGTTTAAATGTAATTGGGTGGAGCATAATAACGGTATTAAAGTAGATGATCTTGGTTTCACATTGGTAAACCTCAATAGACTTGGATTCAAATCTGATGCTTTTATCCTGGCTAGCCAAGCAAAGCAAGTATTTTATATTGAAGATCCTGAAGATCCTTTATGGAGTGTTGTACTTGCAACACCAAACAGAGAGTACTTTGAATACCTACAAGGCGAAGAGTTAGAGGACACTGCTATCCACTATCAATGTTTTAGTAGGGGGTTAGCATCAATGGATATTGACGGAGAAGATGATAATGAACCGCCATGTATTCGTGAAGACTGTGATGGAAGTTGGATTGACAATATTTAATTGTTGCAGTTTCTACTTTTGAATATAAGTTTGTAAACATTTAACCTGTGGGGATAATTATGTGGACAATATAAGTTTCTGCTATTATCTTTCAATTTTTATCATACTGCTGTGAGTTTGTTGCTGTAAATTAATCTTGTTGCTGTAAATTTATCATATTGCTGTGCTTTTATCGTTTAATTTATCATGTTGCTGTGAGTTTATGCATGTCGCTAACTACAACTTATGTTGCTCAGTATAAGTTGTTACAGATCAATGGCATCTACTAAAGCAAGTTGTGAAGGTGGTCAGTCAGTTCGGAAGAGTAAAAGAATAAGCCAAATTGCTAAGTTGGAGAATAAGGGCAAAGAAGTCAGAATAGATGACATTGAACAGAGTTGCGAGGTTGATAGAGTGGCGGATTCCAAAGAAACCACCACCTCAAGAACTTCTAGAGGTCGGACACAGTTAGATAAGCTTTCGAAGCAAAGAATGCAAGGTATTCGAAAGGATGTGTCATTCAATCAATTAGGACAACCGATAGGACCAGCTGCTGTAGCGATGCAAAGTTACATTGGTGTGCTGGCTCGGCAAAAAATTAATATTAAATACAAGACATGGAAGCATGTCCCAGCTGCTAGTAAAGAATTAATATGGGAATCAGTGAATGTAAGTTAGCAATTTTTAACAATTATAATCTTTACCTTCTAATTATATATATTTAATGTCGTCTGTGTTAATCTTATTAATGTTTTCCACTTATGTGATGTACAGTTGATGTATAATGTGGATTCAAGGTGGAAAAAGGGATGTTTGAGATCTGCAAACAGTAAGTGGAGGCAATACAAAACCCATCTCACCCAAAAATTCATTATGAGCAGGCGTGACAAACCTGAGGAGCTGAATGAGCCACCTGTTGGCTTTGAAATTACAAGAGAAGATTGGCGTGCGTTTGTCATTAGTCGGATTTCAGAAGAATTCATTGTAAGTTTCTTAATATATTTTCTTTTGAAACTGTTCGACCAAAAGTCACTATGTATTATTCAAATTTGATATATCCCATGCTTGAAATAACTAGAAACTCAGTGATGATAATAAAGAGCGAAGGAAAAAGAATAGATATCCTCATCGACTCTCACGCAAAGGATATGCACGCTTTGCTGAAGAAATTGTAAGTATTTGTAAACTATATTTCCTTTAAGAACCATTCCAAATGATTCACATAAAATTATTTCACATTTGTCATTTGATTTTTCTTTGTTGTAGGCGAATGAATTATGTGATGATAAAGACATCAACAGAGCTATTATGTGGAAGAAAGGACGCGCCAACAAAGGAGGAGAGTTTCAAGGAGAAGATTTGGTGAACACAGTCCACAAGATTGTAAGCAAATTAACAATACATAAAACCTGTAAATTTAATAAAATGATACCTTGTATAATAATAATTTCTTTTAATGTTCCATAACAGGATGAATATATACAACAAAAGAGGGAGGGTAAGCTGCAAATTGAAGGACCAAAAGAGGATATTCTGACCAAGGCACTTGATACTCAAGAAATTGCTGGCCGCGTGCGGGGTATAGGAGGTCATATCAACCCAACAATCTATTTCAATGTTCCTAGAACAAGGAAGAAATTTGATGTTACCCTAGAAATAATCGCTGAGCATAAAAGGGAGATGCAGGAGGCGAAGATGCAAATTTCACAACAAGAAGTACGCATCCAAAAACTTGAAGCTATGATGCATAAAAGGGGTGCATGGGAAAATTCAATTGATGACAAAGGTAGTTGCTCGGTGAAGTTTCATCAGATGAATATTGACGAAGATGATGTACAGATTATCCGTAAAGATGATGTGTTACAGGTATAATAAAAGCAAAGTTATAGTTATATTCATTTTTATTATAGCGTTATAAACTGAAAATAATCGAAATGCCTTTTTATATTTTAGGGTCAATCAGTTGCGCTGACATTGGAATCTGCCACAAATATTGCTGCATATGGTACAATTGTTGGTTTCAATGGACAGGATAAAATGCTTCATGGTGTTCCATTTCCCATTAATTGCATTCGAGTCTCCATTGATCAAGCAGTGGACAAATCAGCTCGTTTGCCATATCCAATTCCAAGTGAATGTGAAGTCATTGGTGATGCCATAGGATGTGTTGTGGCTTGGCCTGAACAGCAGATTGTGAAGCAAGAGAAGGTATATGAGTTATTATAGTTCAAGTTAAATTGTGACTGTATTATTATTCAACCTAGCTATCTAACTTGTTTACATTTGATATTATTAGAAGCCTGGAAGGAAGAAGTTTGAACAACCACAAAAGAAACCTAGTTTGTCAACAAGTGTCCCAAGATCATTACATATGTTATATTGTTACAGTAAGCATGCTCTAGATGGAGGAAGGTGTATATCACTGCGTTTAGATAATGAAGTTTTTGATGAAGATTGTGAACTTTTTCTGGACCTTGAGGATATAAATTCTTTGTATCATTTGGAGCCAATTTCAGTAAATTTGATCGTTGCCTACATATGGTAAGTGAAATTATTTAAGCAATTTCAGAAACATTTTCTTCACAGATGATGTTTTATATTCATTAATGAAACATTATGAGTGATCCTTATGTTTGCTTTACATTATTGTTTCGTATCTTAATTTTATTTTCTTTGCATTGATAGGTGTCTGTATAAAAATAAGCTGAAAGATAACACTACAAAGAAATTCAGATTTATGAATCCCCACAAAATCCCATATCTAGCAAAAATGGCACAAGACAAAACAGCTAAGCTTGAAACGCTGAACCAAAGGGCAACTCTTTTAGCTGATAGGCTAACCGGTGCATCATCAGATGAAATTGTTTTGGTGCCATGTAATGTCGGGTAAGTGCAAAATAAAACTTCACTTTAAAATGCTTCCATTCGCTAATTTATTAAATTTTATGATCTAACCATATGTCTTTGCCTAGTTTCCATTGGATTCTCATTGTAATTGAACCTTACAAGGATACTATTTATGTGTTGGATTCCCTTAGTTCCCGCATTCGAGATGATGATTGTAAATACGTAATGGAAATGTGAGTTCAGATTTCTGTCAGTAAATTTATATTTTAATATAAATTTTATATAACAAATATTCATAACGTATGAAGGGCATTACGCTTGTTTAATTCTACCAAGGGAAGGAAAGGGAGAAAAAATGCTAAGTGGGAAGTAGTTAAGGTATGTATACTTTTGTTTAACATATATTGGAATGTGTATAATTTTCGTTAACTATTTGACAATAATTACCATATATAGGCTCCTCAACAACCGGATGCGAAACAATGCGGTTTTTTTGTGATGAGATACATGAAACAAATTATTGAAGAAGTTGAGACTATTGAGAGAGATTCACTGAGATCAATAGTAACTATATTAAGCTTATCTCAAATTCTTTGACATTAACTATTTAGAATTGCAAAGTGATCAGTGTTGATTGTTTTTCCCATTAACCACTCGCCAATTTAATTTGTCTGTGTTCACAGTTCACAAAAACAGGTTACTCTCGTGATCAAATTGATGAGGTTCGGGCCGAGTTGACGGAGTGCATTCAAGATCATATTTCTGAATAGGTTTGGAATCATACAAGATCATTATTCTATTTAGATTTAAGTTCATGGAATGATGTTTTTTTTAAAAGTAGCTTACATTATATTGTATTTTCTATAATTTCTAATTCCATTTTTTTAGGCAGTGTTAAAGGATAGTTATGAGATCGAGCTTCAGAAGTTGGCCCCAATCGCGGATTGATTATGAAACTTGTGAATTGAAAAACTCGTGAAACTCTTAAGTGATTGATGATGTGTTGTAAAACTTGTGAGTTTGGAAAACTTGTCACATGCAGTGAAAGGATGTTTGCTTGCATTAATATGCAAGTACAAGATATCTGTATAATAGTTATCAGTGTAAATTTTCTAGCTTTTGTAATCTTCTGTCAGTGTAATATATAGGAGGAAGATGTTGACCTGTTAGTTGAGCATGTAGATGCTACAAACTGCAAACGAGCATGTCTCTACCTCACAAGTCCATCTAGGTATGCTTTATATTCTTTTGTAGTTGTAACATATGGAGGTATGTGAAGCAGTCTTATTTGTGTTAATGCAGATATTTCACTAACTTTATTTGATACCATTAGATATTTGTTACCTGCAATGCACCTTCTGTTTTGTCTACATATTGCTGTTACGGGAGGGTTGTGGATGACTGGTGTTCAAAATATTTCATGTTTGCTTCTTAAAATGAATATGCTGTATAAATTGTTATTGAATTCAAATTCCTTTTTTTAGCTCATTTTCAGAAATGTTATTGTCCCCTAGCAGTTTGGAAGCCCAACTTAAGTTGAATATGTTGACAAGTTTTGATGCTACTTCATAAACAAGCTTTAGCTCAGCTACAAGCTTATTCACCATGCTTTAATGGTACTTTAGATTTTCAAAACATGATCATTTGATGTTTGGGAATTGTTTAAATATGAAATAGTATGACAATCGCAATATATATCAGAAGAAACAGATATATGGATTTGAAATAATGGTATATGTATATATAGCTTTTTTCATTGTTTGGTTAAATTCTGTTATGATGCATGATGCATAGTCACCTTTAGTTGTAGGCAAAACCTATAGCAGAATTCTGTATTAACCAGCGTTGCAAGGCGTACTTTTTGAACAAAGCCTAGATATATACTTGGCAGAATAAAATGTTTACTGGGAGACCCAATTGATGAATATTGGTTGTACACTCATATAGTATTCACATGCTTTTCTAACTGCCCCTTTCTAAAAAAATAGAAATTAAGCATTCAGCAAAAACAAACTTTCAAGTCCCTTTACAGCTCTAGGGAGATGTACATAAATTTTGTACAATAAATATTAGAAGTGTATTCGTCTGGAATCTTGTTATACTGAATGTTTTTTTGCATGAGTTCATATAGTTATTTTGCCAAGTTCTTTTCTTTAATAGTTCAGTGTCATGTGGCATTGTACATTGTTTAGATTCCACGAACTCCCTTATTGTTTCCTGGTAGGTAGTAGATGTAGAACAATACATTATATATTTTCACCTGTCCTTTTGATAGTTGGGTTGTGAAAGCATGAGACCAGAAACTTAGACCTTCTATTCTCTTCTGGAAGATGGCGTGAAGATAACTATTAGTTGTCATGGCAGTCATTCTTAACAGGACTAACTTTTTTACAAATCATAACGCTTTAACCTCTACAAAATACCTCAATTGCTGTAATTTTTTCATCCTTCACTTATTTTTACTGATGTGAGGCCTCTCTTCTGTGATCCTGTTCTACTGGAAGACCACAAATTCGATATACCACCCTGAAGTAAGCACAAAAAACTAGTGTGCTGCTTTGAAAGCCTACGTATAGAATTCATGGTTATTTTAGGTTGACCAGGGCTGTTGGGTCAGTACTGAATGAATGAAATTGTACTTTACAGTTTTCTGAATAAAGCTTCAGAGTAATTTTTTTCATGTCAATTTCCAGAGTAAGCTTTGCTTTTCCAGTTCAGCAAGTGGTACAGTTGCTGAAGGAGACAACAAAACAGAAGAAAAGTAAGTCCTTGAAGATTTGGCCTTTTTTTTCATTTTTTTTAACTCTTTGAACTTTGCAAATGGTTCATGGTTGATAATTCTTTTTATGCAGTGTTAAAGCAGATCGAGTTAACAAGCAGCCCCAAAGAACAACTTGTGAATGATGAAGTTTTATAGAACTTGTGAATTGAGATATTTTTTGTATTTAATATGGAATACAAACACTTTTGTAAATAATGCACTGTATTATAAGTGAATTTTGTAAACTATTATCAGTGTAAATTGTAAATATTATCAATTGTGAATAAAAATGCTTGTAAATTGTGAATATTGTAAATTGTGAATATTATCAATTGTGAATAAAAATGTTTATAAATTGTGAATATTATAAATTGTGAAAAACACTGCCTATTAAAAAGACAACGTTTTTTAAGTAACAATACACAACACGATTTTTGCGTTGTCTTTGTGCCAAACCACAATGCTTTTTCCGCGTTGTCTTTGATACCCAACTTTTAACAACAGCGTCAATAACAACGCTTTTTAAAAACCAATAGACAACGCGAAAAAAGCGTTGTCTTTGCTCCAAACCACAACACGGAAAAAGCGTTGTCGTAGATATACTTTCTACAACGGCTTCATCAACAACGCTTTTTAAGCATTAACGACAACGCGGAAAAAGCGTTGTTGTTTAACTTTTTTCTTGTAGTGGGCCTTGGGTATACATCTCCTCGCAAGGAGTGGTGAATCCTTTGTAGGCTGTTCAAACGTCTTCGGGCACTTTGGCTTATACCCAATCATCCTGGGTCCACACCTCCTTGGAGATGCTTGCTTAAGATGTTAAAGTATAAGTCTCCATGACCAAGATGACTTGAACACCGCAAGTCAAAGGAACATCGCACTTAAGCTGTAGTAAGAACTTCATTGACATATCTATATAGATTATCATATGAAGTTTTACAGCTAGTCACTCCAATGAACTAGTTCCCTTAACTAGCATCCATGTTTATCTCCGGACATCCCAATGTCACCAGCCAGTGAGAATCAGCTGATTAGAGAATAACCCATGCTAGTCTCAACAGAATTGATAATGTCCGTTTTTATCAATTCATCGATTAGGGATAATTTCAATACTTCACAATTGCACATTTAGAGATAATCACTAGTTGTGATCCCATCACAAATTCTCTTATGCTGTGAATTGTATTGCGGACATTCAGTAAATGAGTTTAAGATCTCAATCAAATACATGAACATGTATACTCAAATAGTGAATAATCATTTATTAAAATAAATGTTTACAATCATAAGGCGATTGCCTTAGGACACTTCTCTCATATTACTAACATAGGGTTCCCTACCAAGTGTCCGGTCAACCCCTTTGACCAACCTGGATTTCACCTAATCCCATTAGGTCTCAACCTGGTTCCCAACCAAGTTTGCCTAACCCTCAAGTTAGATCTAGTCTCTCGGTAGACTTCCACCTTGCCAACGTATGATCTCCCCGATCCACTTAGACTTCCACCTAGTCTCACTAGGTGTGCCTAGTCCCACTAGGACTTCTCTCATGCCAGCGTACGATCTCCCCGATCCACCTGGACTTCACCTAGTCCCACTAGGTGTGCCTAGTCCCACTAGGTCTTTCCCGTGCCAGCGTGCGATCTCCCCGATCCACCTGGACTTCACCTAGTCCCACTAGGTGTGCCTAGTCCCACTAGGTCTTTCCCGTGCCAGCGTGTGATCTCTCCGATCCACCTGGACTTCCACCTTGCCAAGTCTCCAGTCAACCTTGACCCACTTGACATCATACGTCATTCAAACATAATTATCAAACATCCAAACATAAGCTCACCAAGTTTATCAGACATCGGCTCACCAGAGCCTAGTCAACCTAGGTTAACCCTGACCTAACCAAGATTGCACCAACAATCTCCCCCTTTTTGATGTTTGACAATATGTTTGAGAAAAACTAATCCTTATTAGCCTTTCAATTTCTCCCCCTTTGACATACATCAAAAACTCTCCCCGAGAGTCTATATGGTCAAAGGCTTGCTCAATGAAAGTCCCAAACCTTCCATTTGAACCTATGCTCATCCTTGAACATTCATCATAATGAAGATTTCCAATCTTCATTCTTTCAATTATCCCAAAATAAAAAATTCAAACACATGCTTTTAAGGAAGACCTCCCCCTCAAAACATGCTCTAACCCTCCATCATTGCACTAACAATGACTTTTGAGTTCCTAAAACTTTAGGAAATCTCAACTCGAGGTTATGAGATTTTGAGATTCAAAACTTGAATCAAAACCTCTCCTTAACCCTATAGTTTTCACTAAAACTATCCCTCTTTTGATTTCACATTGAAATTTACCCAAATATACTTATGAAAGTAATTCAAGGGTCTAGGGATTGTTAGGTTACTCAAAAATGGGTTATTGGATTGAAAACAGACAGTTTCAGTCTCGCCAATCGATTGGTGTTGGGAACCAATCGATTAGGCTATGTCTTAATCGATCAACTGATCGATTATGGCTTCCCTTAATAGATCAACGGATCAATTACACGAGCTTCTATGCTCGCAGATAGGATCTCCCAATCGATTGCCCAATCGATTGGGTACTGTCCGAATCGATCACTTGATCGATTGGGAGTTTCTGATTTCTGAACACAAATTCAGTCCGAATTTCAGAAACTCCTAAATAATTCTACAAAATTTAAAAAATCATGAAATTTTGTGTAGACATTATTTATGACATATACTATCAAGGAAAAATAGTTTTCTATGAAAATAACCTTCATTTCCAAAGATTGACACAAAATTAGAAACCATTTAAATACTTCAATGTTTCACTTTGTTTTGTATCCATTTCATCAATGATGAGTGCTATCAAAAGATATCTTCACCAAGGTTTTCCAAGATAGTTTTGAAATTTTTTTCAAAAACAATATCCAACCATGTTCTATGGGCTAAATGCACATGACTTGTACATTAGCTTTCCCAATGATTGGAGTTCATTTATATTCAAATTTTGATGACTCTAAAACTCAATAACGTGAGTTTTTTTCATCACCCTAACATCTCACTTGTTTCTAGTATATCTCAAAAATACACACAAGTCAACTTATGGTCCTTATGAGATGTGAAAGTCATGTTCTTCCTAAACTAAGGGTTCATGCATTTCTACCTAGGCATTATAAACTTTGATCATCCACCTAGGATGTCAATTAATGCCAATGTCCTTGATATCAATAATAATTTAAATTAATGCATGATAATGACTATGACATGCATCATATGAGAATTAAAAAAATATTATAGCTAGATGATGCATGTATGACATGACATGTAATATTTTCATAATACAATATGAATGATATATCATGATGTCATGGCATGTGATAAGGCATACAAAACATGACATAGTAGCACAAAGGAAAATACCTAGATTTCCTATCTAAGTATCAATCACTCATCGCTAAGCCATTGATAATCCTAGCTTTGCCCCTAATTTCCAAGATAATGTCAAAACTCCCCAACTTTGCCTATCTTTGGATTCTAACCTAGTTGTGTCAACTTTATTGAGTTCAATCTTTCAAAACTATAGTTTGACACAAAAATTTACTCCTCCTAGAGTAAACAATTGATTACTTCATTTTCAAGGGTAATAACTCCTTGAAAATGTCCCAAAGTGCCAACTTCATCAAGGTTAGGTTAACTACCCTTCCAATTTGAGTTGACACTCCCTAGATCTATCTAGGGTGTGCGAACACACTCTTAGGAACCCAAAACCTATTGGTGCTCCTTGGGTGTTCTAGGTATTCATTAGGGATATCTTCCATTGATACCTTCCTAATGACCTTTTTAGACTTCTCCGAAGCCTTAGTCATGTTGATCTTGTCTTGGTCAACCCTAGGGATGGCTTCCCTTGTTGCCTTGACTTGACTCCTTGACCTAGATTGAGTTCCATACCTATATGAAACTCTATGATAGGATGGACCATCATCCTTGGCTTTAGGTTTGTATCCCAAACCTTTCTTGCTCCTAGAGGGTCATTGATTTCCTAAATCTAGGTTTTGAATTTTCGATCCCTTAAATAGATTTTCTATTTTCTTAAGGGATTTTTCCAATTTATCAAGTTTTGACCTCAAAACTTGATTTTCAATCATTACCTCATCAAGGCTTGGTTTTCTAAGATTGCCTTGGTGATTTTTCCTTTTGGCCTTGTTTTGGGTAGGTCTACCTTGGAAATTTTTAATTTGTTCCCTATCCTTAGATGTGGTAGTCCTAGCATGGAAAGCTCTATAGTTTTCCTTAGATTTCTCATGCCTCCTATGTTCATGATAAATTGCATTAAAATGATAAAAATTATTTCTAGCATGCATATTATCATGATTTAAATAAGTACCATTACCTAATGGTACCTTAGTCTTGTTCTTGAAGGCTCCCCCTTGATTTGAGCTCCTCCTTTTTGCCTTGGTCAGATCCTTCCCCTTTGGACATTGATTTCGATAGTGTCACTTTTGTTTACATGAGAAGCACACAATGTGCTTCTTATCCTTCTTTACTTTGGGGCCGACTTTCTTTGGCTTCTCCTTGGTCTTGGGTGCCACTTGCACCTTCTTCTTGACCAATTTGGGACACTTACTCTTATAGTGTCCTTTTTTCCTACACTCAAAGCAATTGATATGATCTTTATTTTTACAAATTGAAATGTTTATACCTTTGCTTGTAGGGGTGACATTTTCTTCCTCTTCATTGACATTGGAAAATGATGTTGAAACCTCTTCTTGTTTCGGCGTCAATGTCAAATTTTGCTCCTCTTCAACCCTTGAAGTGGAGGCTTCTTGAGCTTTATCTTCGGATGTTGAGCACCTCTCAACTTCCGAATCTTCTTCCTCCAATAAATCTCCCTCTTCGGATTTGTCTTGAGGGATCTTCATGAAGCCTTGCCAATTTGCTCCAAAGCTCTTTGGCATCTTGAAATTCTCCAATTTTGTCCAAGATGGTGCTTGGCAATAGATTGACCAATAACTTAGTCACTTTGTCGTTGGCCTCGCATCTCTTGATTTGCTCATCATTCCATTTGCTTTTCTTGAGAAGCTTTCCTTTGGTGCTTATTGGAGCTTCAAAACCCTCCATTAGAGCAAACCGTTGCTCTATCTCCATCATGAAGTAATTTTCAATCTTTGACTTCCAAAGATCAAAATTTGCCTTGTCGAATGGTGGAGGTGCCCGGGTGTCGTAGCCGAACTCCATTTTTGAAGTTGAAACCTCTTGATGATGACTTCTTGAAATTAGGGTTTCTTCCAACTTCTTCTTCTTCCTCTAGCTCTTGCCCTCTTGGCGATGAGTCCAAAGCAGAGCAACCTTGCTCTGATACCACTTGTTAGGACCGGTAGGAGAGCTAGAGGTGGTGATTAGCTCCGATTTGCTTGTAGATGATTTTTCGCCGCGGAAGACTTCAAGCAATGCTAACACTAAGGATTTACTTGGTATCCACCCCGGACGGGTGACTAATCCAAGGATCCACTCTCCTCACTCTCTCATACACTATGAAAAATCTCCTTCTTGAGGTGGAGAAACCTCTTACAAGCTTCAACAAGATACAACAAGATCTAAACAAATACAAAATGAAATCTTACAAGATTTACAATAATAAGCTCAAGCTTTGCTTTCCTTGCTATCTTCAAGCTTGTGATCGCCTCTAGAACTTTGGAAGTGCAGCAATACTAAGCCCCAAAGCTTCTCTTGAGATGGCGTGGAAGGAGGAAGAAGAGATACGCTTCAAACCTGCGTGAAAACCTTTATACCCGACGCCTAGGGTTTCTGAATCGATTACCCAATCGATTACCACGTCAGATTCAGTCGTTCAACGGCTAGTTTTCGAACCTTAATTGATTAGCCAATCGATTACGAGTGTCCTGAATCGATTGCCCAATCGATTCAGGACCTCTCTGTTCTCACGCGCAACCTTTAGTGATCGATCACCCTGATCGATCAAAGAACCCCTTAATCGATTGACCAATTGATTAAGGGAAGGCTGAATCGATTACCCAATCGATTCAGCCACCTACTGTTCTCGCAACACAAACTCTCTTAATCGATCAGTTAATCGATTCCAGCCTTCCTCAATCGATTACATAATCGATCAAGGAAGCTTCTGGTCACGAGAAACTAAACCCTAATTGATTACCCAATCGATTGGGTCCAACCTAACTCGTATCCACAAGTCTAGGGTTCCCTACCAAGTGTCCGGTCAACCCCTTTGACCAACCTGGATTTCACCTAATCCCATTAGGTCTCAACCTAGTTCCCAACCAAGTTTGCCTAACCCTCAAGTTAGGTCTAGTCTCTCGGTAGACTTCCACCTTGCCAACGTGCGTTCTCCCCGATCCACTTAGACTTCCACCTTGCCAACGTGCGATCTCCCCGATCCACTTAGACTTCCACCTAGTCTCACTAGGTGTGCCTAGTCCCACTAGGACTTCTCTCATACCAGCGTACGATCTCCCCGATCCACCTGGACTTCACCTAGTCCCACTAGGTCTTTCCCGTGCCAGCGTGCGATCTCCCCGATCCACCTGGACTTCACCTAGTCCCACTAGGTGTGCCTAGTCCCACTAGGTCTTTCCCGTGCCAGCGTGCGATCTCCCCTATCCACCTGGACTTCCACCTTGCCAAGTCTCCAATCAACCTTGACCCACTTGACATCATACGTCATTCAAACATAATTATCAAACATCGAAACATCCAAACATAAGCTCACCAAGCTTATCAGACATCGGCTCACCCGAGCCTAGTCAACCTAGGTCAACCCTGACCTAACCAAGATTGCACCAACAGAGTCATCTGCAGGCCTAGCCATGCCCGGGGCCCCTCCAGACGTTAGAGTTTTGGAGTTTCCCCCCGTCCTGGAAGGGGGGCAACTGCTCCTGCTCCTGCTACCAAGGCTTCACAAGAAAAACCAGCACCTCCTTCATCGGTCGTGCCTTCGGAGATCCCTGCGTTTGAAAAGAAGCGTCGGGAGAGTCGTTCCCAAAGGGAACGCCCACTGAAGCGGGTGAAGAAAGGTTTATCTCCCGCCTCTTTGTGCTCTGATACCCCCGAGGATGTGGCTTCACGGTTCGTGGGCCCTCGGGAAGGGTCTCCTTCTCCTACCGTTAGACACCCGTTTCGGTCGTCAATGCCCCCGCTCCCCTGGTTGGCCTTCTGGCTGTTCTTTGAGGCAAAGAGGTGTCCCCTCATCGGGCTCACTCTCACCGGAAGAGTTCCAAGGCGAAGAAGAGGGCTGCCGGCAGTTCTCAGTCTACCCACATAAAGGGGGTTGCTTCTAAGGCTTTACCAAGTGCTTCCAGTTCAGAAGAAGTTGTCCCTGACCCCAGAGATAGTCCTAGTCAGTCACAGCCTCCCACCGGGGGAACTCTTCCTCCTCCCGTCCTTCCATGGTGGGTAGCTGGGCCAGCCCACTTCCTAGGCATGCTACATCAATCCTTACTAACAGTAAACGTTCGTGGCGCCCTTTTCGTTCCATTTCAAAGTCTTTTAACTAATTGCCTGTATCTGCACCATAGGTTGCATCTAACTGCGCAGCCACCAGCAACTTGTTGTGCTCCAGGGGGGTTATTGAAGACCTCCTCCGAGAGGTGGCGAATGACGAGGCAGAAACCGGTCGGGCTCGCGAGGCTGGACTCATGCAGGTGGATGTCAGCTGGGCTCTTCGCAAGAAAGTTAACCACTATCAGGCTGCCCTGATAACGGCCGAGGATACCTTACATGGGTACAGACTCCGGGAACGTCTCGAGTCCGAGAAGAACCAATCTCTTAAAGAGGAGCTGCAGAAGCTCTCGCAGGAGTGGGATCAACTTCAGGCCCGCATAGGAGACTTGGCTGGTCAAGTTAACCTTCTAGAATCCACGAAGAAGGTCTTGGAGGACAAGGATGTAGAACGAGAGCGTCTGCTAGCTTTGCGAGAACACGACCTGGAGCTGTCAAACTCTTACGCAGCCGATCTCCAGGATCAGGTGATCCGGGTCGAAGCACAAGCCGCCGTCGCTGCCCAAAAACTCCAGGAGGTGTGAGGGCTCAAGCTGACCTAGCCCGAGAGGTAGAGACATTGAAGGCGGCCAAGGAGGAGGTCGAGGCCAAGATACATCAGTAGCAGGGTGACCAGCAACTCAACTAGCCCAGGCCACAGTGGAGTCCAAGGCTAAGTTCTTGGAAACAGAGGAGTATGCTGAGGTGGTGGTCGAGCAAGCATTTAAGCGCCTCAAACAGGGCTTCTATGGTGCAATCCGTCAATTGGAGAAGGACCAACTGTTGAAACCCGACTCGGATTTGCGTATAATAACCGTCCAACGTGTCTGGGATGATCTGCCCCCTAAGGAACGGGCTTTGTAGGATCTTTCCCAACATAGGCATAGGCCCGCTATATTTTCTTTTAAGCTTTCTTTCGTAGGACATGCGCGTAATTGTTTTATACTTAACTGTCGTCATCATTGAACTTCTTATATTTGTAGTAATTTCTTGTTCCCCTTAGAATGTGGTTTAATCAGCTCTTGGTCGGGCGTGTACAGCTCCGAGGCCAAGCCTACATACCAAGGGGTTGTAGGGTTTAATAAGCTCTTGGCCAGGCATGTACAGCTCCGAGGTCAAGCCTACACACCAAGGGATTGTAAGATTTAATTAGCTCTTGGTCGGGCGTGTACAGCTTCGAGGCCAAGCCTACACACCAGGGGGTTGTAGGGTTTAATCAGCTCTTGGCCGGGTGTGTACAGCTCTGAGGCTAAGCCTACACACCAAGGGTTGTAGGGTTTAATCAGCTCTTGGCCGGGCATGTACAGCTCCGAGGCCAAGCCTACATACCAAGGGGCTGTAGGGCTTAATCAGCTCTTGGCCGAGCTGGGCGTGTACAGCTCCGAGGCCAAGCATACACACCAAGAGGCTATAGGGTTTAATCAACTCTTGGTCGGGTGTGCACAACTCTGAGGCCAAGCCTACACACCAAGGAGATGTAGGGTTTAATCAGCTCTTAGTCGGGCGTGTACAACTCTGAGGCCAAGCCTACACACCAAGGGTGTGAGAAAATAATCCAGACAACATTATCATCACATTTTATTTTTATTTTATATTGTAAATTCTTATAGCTTAGTCTTTGGTTTATGGCTTAGTCTTTCCTATTTTTGTGGATCATCCCTATTATTGTCGATCATTCCTATTTTATGGATAATCTCTTATCTCTTATGGTGTATAAATAGAGCATAAGAGTGTGTAGAAAAAACATCAAGTTTTAATAAGAATTTCTCTTTAGTTATTTTCTTCTCGCCTTTCTTCCTTCTTTCGATTTTTTCGTTTTCTTTTGTTCTTCTTGCATATTGGTGTGGTTCTTGGGTGCGCTATTCTTTGGGTCTGGGCCAACAATTGGTATCAGAGTCAGGTTGCTCTTCATGATCCAGATCTAACCATGTGCGTTAAGCCTTAAATAAAGGATATGTGGGCTCCCGTGTCTTGATCAAAAGGACCAGTTCTAATTATGGCTAGGTGGTGAAGCCCTAGTAGGTCAGGTGGACCGAGGGGCAGAAAATCCTGGTGGATCAGACATCTAAACGGAAAGGGTTTCCGCTTGTGGTGGGAGCATGTGGTCCTTTGTTTGAGGGGGGATTGTTAGGGGTTGCAAAGGTGCAAACTTAGTCCCACATCGAAAACACATGGAAAGATCATAGGCTTATAAGGAATAATGATATCTCCACAATGGAGAACGGCGGAGTGTCATTTCCCAATCCGATGCTAACCCCTCACGATTATACTGTGTGGGCAATAATGACAGAGGCAATTCTCGATGCCCAGGGAGTCTAGGAGGGGTGGAGCCAGAGAAAGAAGCCCAGGTGGATGCAAAGGACAAGAAGGCGCGTGCATACATCTTACAGTGTGTCCCCAAAGACATCCTTCTCCATATCGCAAAAAAGAAGACGGCGAAGGAAGTCTGGGACAGCCTCAAGATGAGGTACCTTGGTAGTGATCGGGTGAAGAAGGCATGCGTACAAACGTTGAAGAGCGAGTTTGACACCCTTCGAATGAAGGAGACCGAGACGATTGATGAGTTTGTTGGCAAACTCAGCACCCTGAGTAGCAAGTTCTCCACTCTCAGTGCCACGCTTGAAGATTCCTCTTTGGTAAAAAAGTTGCTCGATTCTGTTCCTGATAAATTCTTCCCTATTGTTGCTGGTCTTGAACAGTTCCACGACCTTGAGAAGATACCATTTGAGGAGACTATAGGACAACTGAAGACATATGAGGAACGAACACTGCGATTACGAGGCAACACCAACGACACTGAAGGTGAGCTCCTGCTTACTCATGTCGAATGGCAAATGCGACAAAAAGGGAGCAGCGTGGACACTCCGTCAGGAGGCAAGGGGCGCGGGTCCAGCGGCCCTAATCATGGCAAGTGGCGTGGGTGAGCGCACGATCGTGGTCATGGTATGCAGCGCCAAGACAGTGCAGGAGGCACTAGCGGCAACAACAGTGGCACTCGTGATAAGAGTCATATAAAGTGCTTCAATTGTGAGAAAATGGGGCATTATGTGTCTGAATGCTACAACAAGCGTCGTGATAATGAGGCTCACCTCACTTGCGACACCGATGAAGAGCCAGCACTGATGATGAGCGTGTCCCACGGGGAGTCTCACGCTAGCCGAGAGTGGCATGATATGATTTTGCTCAGTGAAGAAAGGTTTCTACCAGAGATGTATCGCAGCGTTAAGAAAGGGGAAGATAAAGACGTCTGGTACCTTGACAACGGTGCCAGCAACCACATGACGGGTCATCGCGAGAAGATTCAAGAACTAGATGAAACCATCACTGGGAAGGTGAGGTATGGCGATGGATCATCCATTGAGATCATGGGTAAGGGGACGGTTATGTTCAAATGCAAGAACGACGATCAGAAGGCTCTCCATGAGGTATACTACATTCCGAAACTTTGTAGTAATATTATCAGTCTTGGTCAATTGACAGAAACTGGGAACGAGGTGCACAAGGAAGGAGATACCATGAAGGTAATTGATGGGAGTAGGAAGCTCTTAATGCTGATAAAGCGAACACAAAATCACTTGTACAAGATAACCTTGAAGACATTCAAGCAAGTCTGTCTCCTAGCAAGCCTAGAAGACCCAACTTGGTTGTGGCATGCAAGGCACAGGCATGTCAATTTCCATAACTTGAAGCTGTTGGGGGAGAAGAAATTAGCAGTTGATATGCCACTATTGCCCCAGCCGAACAAGCTTTGCGAAGTGTGTGTGATCGCCAAGCATGCAAGATTGCCGTTCCCGTACCAAGCAAACTTTAGAGTGAAGAAGCCATTAGAACTTCTTCATGCTGATATTTGCGGGCCAATCTCACCATGTACATTTGCCAGTAACAAGTATTTTCTTCTAATTGTGGATGATTTCACTAGGTGGATGTGGGTGTTTGTATTGGCAGCAAAGAGTGATGCATTCCAGGCATTAAGAAGTTCAAATTCCTGACAGAAAACAAGACTGAATACAAGATCAGAACACTTCGAACAGACCAAGGAGGCGAGTTTCTATCCACGGAGTTCACTCGGTTCTGTGAAAATGAAGGCATCGAGCGGCACCTGACAGCTCCCTACACACCTCAACAGAATGGTGTAGTAGAGCGGCGTAATCGCACCGTGATGGCCATGGCAAGATCTCTCCTCAAGGATACACATATGCCGGCAAGGTTCTGGGGAGAGGCGATTAGGCATGCTGTCTATCTGCTGAACCGTCTCCCAACTAAGGCGCTAGGAGAGCGTACCCCATTTGAAGCTTGGATGGGGAGAAAGCCACATCTCACCCACTTGAGAGTGTTCGGTTGTGTTGCATATGTGAAAAACACAACCCCTCACCTTAAGAAACTAGACAACAGAAGCTCACCCATGGTATACTTAGGTGTCGAGGAAGGCTGCAAAGCTCATCGGTTGTTTGATCCAAGCCATGGCAAGCTACAAGTAAGTAGAGATGTCATATTTCAAGAAAATTCTGAATGGGCATGGAATGCAGGTACTAACAATGAAGAAAATTTGTCGGGTTTTATGATGTTGGATCCGCTCTACTCCGACGAGGCGATTGTTGCAGCAGACGTTGAGGCAGGGACGGAAAATATCATACCATTAGTAGCAGCCGTGGTACCCATGACAAGAGCGTCAAGTCCATCTACACCATCATCGAACTCGAGTCCATCTACACCATCATCGAACTCGAGTCCATCTACACCATCATCGAACGCCCATACAACTACCTCGCCTCCGGTAACAAACACGTCTGATTCTTATGAAGGACCAGTCCGCTATAGGCCCCTTGCCGATACTACGCCAACACTGAGGAAGTAGTTGGCATTGATAAAGAAGAGGAAGAGATGATGATGGTGGTGTCTGATGAGCCAACAAGTTATCAAGAAGCTGCAACTGAGGCTTGCTGGTACGAAGCAATGGAGGAGGAATTGAAATCTATTGAGATAAACAAGACCTAGGCGCTAACTAAACATTAGGCCACAAACCTATCGGTCTAAAGTGGGTGTTCAAATTGAAGAAAGATTCAGATAGGAAAGTTGTTAAGCACAAAGCAAGATTAGTTGCTAAAGGATATGTACAAAGACAAGGAATCGACTTTGAAGAGGTATTTGCACCTGTCGCTAGACTTGACACTATTCGAGTTATTCATGTGCTTGCAGCAAATCAAAGCTGAGAGGTACACCATGTGAAGTTAGCATTTCTTAATGGAGAATTAGAAGAAGAAATATATGTCACTCAACCGGAAGGGTTTGAGATACAAAGTCAGAAACATAAGGTGTACAGGTTGTCCAAAGCCCTCTATGGACTACGGCAAGCTCCACGAGCTTGGAACATGCGACAACTACTCGGCGTCCATGATTTACAGCCATGTCTAGATTAGGGGGAGCAATGCGAGAAAATAATCCAGACGACATTATCATCACATTTTATTTTTATTTTATGTTGATAATTCTTATAGCTTAGTCTTTGGTTTATGACTTAGTCTTTCCTATTTTTGTGGATCATCCCTATTATTGTGGATCATTCCTATTTTATGGCTAATCTCTTATCTCTTATGGTGTATAAATAGAGCATAAGAGTGTGTAGAAAACACATCAAGTTTTAATAAGAATTTTCTCTTTAGTTATTTTCTTCTCGCCTTTCTTCCTTCTTTCGGTTTCCTCATTTTCTTTTGTTCTTCTTGCATATTGGTGTGGTTCATGGGTGCGCTATTCTTTGGGTCTGGGCCAACAAAGGGGTTGTAGGGTTTAATCAACTCTAGGCTGAGCGTGTACAGCTCCGAGGTCAAGCCCACACACCAAGGCGTTGTAGGGTTTAATCAGCTCTTGGTCGGGCATGTACCACTCCGAGGCCAAGCCTACACACCAAGGGGCTGTAGGGATTAATCAGCTATTGGCCGGGCGTGTATAGCTCCGAGGCCAAGCCTACACACCAAGGGGTTGTAGGGTTTAATCAGCTATTGGCCGGGCGTGTATAGCTCCGAGGCCAAGCCTACACACCAAGGGGTTGTAGGGTTTAATCAGCTCTTGGCTGGGTGTGTACAGCTCCGAGGCCAAGCCTACACACCAAGGGGCTGTAGGATTTAATCAGCTCTTGGCCGAGCGTGTACAGCTCTGAGGCCAAGCCTAGACACCAAGGGGATGTAGGGTTTAATCAGTTCTTGGCCGAGTTGGGTGTGTACAGCTCCGAGGCTAAGCCTACACACCAAGGGGCTGTAGGTTTAATCAGCTCTTGGCTGAGCTGGACGTGTACAGCTCCGAGGCCAAGCCTATACACCAAGGGGTTGTAGGGTTTAATCAACTCTTGGCCAAGCGTGTACAGCTCTGAGGCCAAGCCTACACACCAAGGGGTTGTAGGGTTTAATCAACTCTTGGCCAGGCGTGTACAGCTCCGAGGCCAAGCCTGCACACCAAGGGGATGTAGGGTTTTATTTGCTCTTGGCCGGGCGTGTACAGCTCCGATGCCAAGCCTACACACCAAGGGGTTGTAGGGTTTAATCAGCTCTTGGCCGGGCGTGCACAGCTCCGAGGCCAAGCCTACACACCAAGGGTTATAGGGTTTAATCAACTCTTGGTTGGGCATGTACAACTCCGAGGCCAAGCCTACACACCAAGGGTCTATAGGGTTTAATCAGCTCTTGGCCGAGCGTGTACAGCTCCGAGGCCAAGCCTACACACCAAGGGGCTGTAAGGTTTAATCAGCTCTTGGCTAAGCTGGGCGTGTACAGCTCCGAGGCCAAGCCTACACACCAAGGGGTTGTAGGGTTTAATCAGCTCTTGGCCGGGCGTGTACTGCTCCGAGGCCAAGCCTACACACCAAGGGGTTGTAGGGTTTAATCAAATCTTGGTTGGGCGTGTACAACTCTGAGGCCAAGCCTACACAGCAAGGGGTTGTAGGGTTTAATCAGCACTTGGCCGGGCGTGTACTGCTCTGAGGCCAAGCCTAATCACCAAGGGGCTGTAGGGTTTAATCAGCTCTTGGCCGGGCGTGTACAACTCCGAGGCCAAGCCTACACACCAAGGGGTTGTTGAGTTTAATCAGCTCTTGGTCGAGAGTGTACAGCTCCGAGGCCAAGCCTACTCACCAAGGAGCTATAGGGTTTAATCAACTCTTGGCCGAGCGTGTACAGCTCCGAGCCCGAGCCTACACACCAAGGGGCTGTAGGGTTTAATCAGCTCTTCGTCGGGTGTGTTTAGCTCCGAGGCCATGCCTACACACCAAGGGGTTGTAGGGTTTAATCAGCTCTTGGTCGGGCGTGTACAGCTCCGAGGTCATGCCTACACACCAAGGGGCTGTAGGGTTTAATCAGCTCTTGGCCGGGCGTGTACAGCTCCGAGGCCAAGCCTACATACTAAGGGGTTGTAAGGTATGATCAGCTCTTGGCCGGTCGTGTACAACTCCGAGGCCAAGCCTATACACCAAGGGGTTGTAAGGTTTAATCTTCTCTTGGCCGGGCGTGTACAGCTCTGAGGCAAAGCCTACACACCAAGGGTTATAGGGTTTAATCAGCTCTTGGCTGAGCATGTACAGCTCCGAGGACAAGCCTATACACCAGGGATTGTAGTGTTTAATCAGCTCTTGGCCGGGCGTGTACAGCTCTGAGGCCAAGCCTACACACCAAGGGGTTGTAGGGTTTAATTCCAAATAGGTGCTCAGCGCATTTTAGAACGCCCTTTCTCTCGCACTCTTTATTGATTATACTGTGAAGCAGTGAAGAAGTAAAAAATACATCAAACAAATGCACTGCACGGTACCTCACTTAGTACAGTAGAGGCGGAGATGGTTGGCATGCCAGGGTCTTTCCAATCTTTTGCCTTTTTTGTCTTCCAGATAATAGCTACCTCCTGTGAGTTTTTTGAGGACAACATAGGGGCCATCCCATTGCGGCTCTAGCTTCCCAGGGTCTCCTACCGGTTTTATTCTCTTCTAGACTTGATCCCCTTCCTCGAAGCTGCGAGCGATTACTCGACGATTGTATGCTTGTTGCATCCTTCTCCAATAGGCCTCCAGTCTTGCTGCGGTTTTATCTCGTACCTCCGAGATGAGGTCTAGATCAATTAGTCTCTCTCGGTCGTTGTCTTCCTTGCGATAATGCTGTCGTCATGCGGACTCCTCCCCTACTTCTACCGAAAAGACGGCTTCGGCGCCGTAAACCAACTGGAAAGGGCTCTCGCCCGTCCCTTCTTTCGGGGTAGTTCGATATGACCACAGCACGCTGGGGAGCTCCTCGACCCAGCTGCCCTCGACGTGGTCCAATTTTATCTTGAACCCCCACAGGATTTCCCGATTGACAATTTTGGCTTGGGCATTGCTCTGTGGGTATACGACTGAGGTGAAGGCATGCTGGATGCCTGATAACCACCATTTTGTTTATTATTTTAGGCTCTAAAATGCATGTTTGATCCACATTTTATATGCTTAAGTTTGCAATTGTATTAGGTTTCATGTATTTCCTATATTTTGGCTTTTAATTCAAATCTTTGTATATTTGGGATATTTTTGGCATTAAATTTGGATATCATTTTGTAGGCTTCAAATGATCATGGACATAGATCAAATCGGGTCAGACTTGAGTCGGCATTGGATCCAGATCAAAGGGATAAAGCATCGGATTAATAGGAGTCGTCCATTCCATAGAACGGCTATATCTAAGCTATCGGTCAACATCTGGTCAATCCAAGTTCAAGATAGAATCAACCATGACCATAGATCAAGATCTGAAAATTTCAGCCAAATCAGAAGTAATCTGACCGTTGGATCATGCTCAAGATGTTCTAGACCATCCATTCATGAAAAAGGAAGATCTGGACCATCTTCCACTGATCTGGTTAATCCAAGCTGGGGACAGGTAGATCAGGACCATTGATTGGGATCTGTGGAGTTTGGTTCAGATCTGAAGAGATCCGACCGTTGGATGAAGCCAAATCGATCTCAGTCGTCCGTTGCTAAGTATTTAAGTTCATCTTCTCCCAGGTTTCAGTGTCGCGTCTTTGCAGCAGCCGCTTTTCTTCCAAGTTTTTCGCATTTTCTTCATCAAATTTCTTGTAGTTTTCTTCTGAGCTGTGCGCGACCACATCGGTCATCTGACAAGGAAGCAAACTGGACCGTGATTTGGGATCATTGGAATTCCATCATCATAGGGGGTTGCTGAGCTGGACTGGGCCGAACCAAAAGGATCCAATCGACCCGAGCAGATCTCTTCTCCATCGGCTCACACACGCGACCCGAGTACTGGATCCATCTCCCCCATCTCATCTGCGATCATGTTCATTCCCTCTTCTCATCCCCGATCGAATTCCACCATCTCCTCCACCAAGGCCGGCGGCTGCTCTCTATCTTCCCGCCGCCGGCCGGTCGACCTTCTATCCAGCTTTCTCTCGGGTGGAGGGTGTTGGATCGAGAGAAACGATATAGGGGGGTGAATATCGTAAAGCTTTCGGATTAACAGTTAGAGAAATTACGCAGCAAAAATTTAAATCAAACACACGCAAACACCAAAATTTTTACTTGGTTCAGAGTCGCGGTCGGCTCCTACTCCAAGGCCCACGGTCGTTGACCGTTTACTGCGGGCAATTCTATATGTGCGCAAAACTAGTTTACAAAATGTATTACAAAATTAGTGCAGTAAACTTAAAAGTAACTCTTCTTTACCGACGTCCGGTGTAAATTGTATTTTCGGAGCAGTGGGACGTCGTCGGCGCTTGAATCTCGAGTCGGGAGGTTTCCGGAGCAGAGCGCGGGAGTAGAAGAGCGTGAATGCGTTGGAGAACTTGATTGCTTGAAGCCTTGGGGTCGAGAGCCCTTTTATAGCCCCTGGGGGCGCCCGGGACGTCGAGGGTGCCCCCCCCCCCCCCACGTGTCAGCTGATCCGAGTTCCTCTCGGTCAGCTCTGATCCCTTAACACTCGGGATCAGGCTTTGACGGGGGCGCCCGGGTCGCTGGGGGCGCCCGGGTTGACTGGGTCGACTCTTATCCGTTGGCTTCACTGGCTTCTGCTTCGTTGGCTTGACCTGGGGGCGCCCGGTCCATCCGGGGCGCCCTGGATCATGGGGGGTGCCCGGGAGCACAGGGGCGCCCCGCCCATAAGCTGTCGAAGCACTCCTTTTGCTTCATCTATTTTGTATTCACCTTGGGGGCGCCCGGGACACTCCGGGCGCCCTGGTCAGCTGCTGCCTCACTCCTTTGAGGCTCTCTGAGCTGCAGACACTCGTTCCTTCGGTCCTGCATCCAAGGTTAGTACAAAAATAACATAAAGCAATAATGTGTTAGTTTTATACAACCTTAGCTGGCTTGGTTCTGACTTTGGGTCTCCCAATTGGAGCCCTAGGTCGAACCGACGCCTACTGTTCCCTCGTCAGGGAACGCGTCCTCACCTACTCCTCTCAGGAGAATTTACCTGTTGCCAACCGGCTCCTCCGGTTAGACTTTTGCCCAGCAGTCATTCGCCAGGTGCCTAGCTGTCCTTCGCCAGGTCTTCAGTACCAAGCTGTCCTTCGCCTGGTGCCTAGCAGTCCTTCGCTAGGTCTTTGTATCCTGGCATTTCTTTGCCAGGTGCCTAGCAGTCCTTCGCTAGGGCTTTGTATCCTGGCATTCCTTCGCCAGGTGCCTAGCAGTCCTTCGCTAGGGCTTTGTCTGCACACTTGAGTAACATGTTAGATAAAAAAATAATACTTAACTTTGAATCCTTTGCCAATATCAAAACAAGGTTCGTTATGGTGCTTCCTGCACCAACAATCTCCCCCTTTTTGATTTATGGCAACACAATTCAAAGTTAAGTAAAAATTACAACAGTTTAAGCACGAAGGTTAAGACCAATAAAACATAGTAATTCTAAAACAGTATAAAGTCTAAAACCAATGTAATTTTGAACAGAGAAAAATTTTCTCATACTCCCCCTGAATAATAAAACAACAATCAACAATTAACTTAACTCTTAACTTTGATCTTTCCTCCCCCTTTGACATATATCAAAAAAACATTTATGGGTGAACAAAGTTTCTAATAGAGAGTTTCTCCTTATATTTAAAAAACTTGCAAAAACTGGTAACATAGATTTCAAGAAAAACTTAACAGTAACTTACTTAGCCAACATTTTGAAACAAGTTTCCCTTAAAAAGTTTCAACTTTTGCACACATAGAAAAATTTCCTTGGAACATATTTTGTGCATTAAAAACTACTTTTACTTGGAAAAATCTTTAAATAGACAAGTTTTTGCTAAAACAGGGATTTGTTTACTAAGAAAAATTTTATGTAGGAATATTTTCAAAAAAAATTTCTCTCTCCCCCTAGGCCATATATTAATAAGGATCTTTTGAAAGAAGATTTAAAGAAAAAATGGGTCTATCAGAGCTTATGAGTTTTGAAATTATAAAGATACTTAGTATAAATCTGAAATTATAGCACACAGCTTAAATCGCATCAAAGAAAAACTCCACTTTGAAAAGTATTGTGAAATAAAAAATTTGTATTTGTAGGCATTTCTTTAGAAAATTCATGCACTTAGAACACTATTGCCTTAGAAAAACTTTCATTTAGAAAGGATTTTTCAAAAGATTGCACTCATAAAAATATTTTCATTTAACAAATAGTACATTTAGAAAAAATTGTTATGCAAAAGAAAATTTAAAACACATTTTCATTTTGAAAAAGATTGAAAATTTTGTTCTTTGAAGCATGTTGGTATTCCACTTTTGAAACTGAAACAACTATTCGTACTTTGTAAACATTAGTGCCTTGAAAAGTATTAGTACTTTTAAAGAATATACATTTTTGAAAAATATAAGTACCAAAAATTTAATGTCACTTTGAGAACATAATACTTTGCGTGACTTGATTTCTTTTCCAGTCTGACACAATCCTAGGAAACCTTGTTAACTACAAGAGCATTTTCCTAAGTGTCCTGGGAATTCTCAAGACTTAAGCAAATATTATTTCAAAAGATATTTCAAAAATGATTTACTAAACCACAAAAACATTTTAAAAAATAGAATAATGATATTTTTAAAGGCAAATTACTTGTATTTTCAAAAGAATTTTGAAAACTTAGTGTATTAAAACATATTATTTTCAAATGTTCAATAATTCTTTTAATTTAACCTCCCTCTAAACTTGATATAGTCCTTGGAAGCTTGTTGACCACAAGTATTCTTCCTCTGAGTCCTTAGGGGTCAGTTCGGATCAAAAGAATTATCTAATAATTTCAAAAGTAATTGCCAAAGAGAATACTTGTTAGAAATAATTTCTTTCGATTTAGACTCCTCCTAAATTTGACACTTCCTAGGAGTCCTTGTAGATCATTAAGTAGACCTCCTTTGTGTCTTTAGGGTTTATCAGAATCAAGAGAATAATTTTGATTAACAATATGGTAATTTTCAAGAAGATAATTTTAGAAAATTCAATTTGGAATGAAGAGAATTTTTAAAGAATAAGCCCCGAAAAAAATGATAATGGTATTTTGAAATATAGTATTTTGAGCTTCTTCTAATTTGATCTCTCCCTAGATCTGACACAGTCCTAGGAAGCTTGTTGACCACAAGTTTAATCTTCCTCTAAGTCTTAGGGTTTGATTCAACACAAAGAATCCACACAAAAAAAACACTTTTGGAAACTACTTCGATTTGAAGACTTTTTTGAAAATAGTAAAGAGCAACAAAGGGGACTTCTATGTTTAAAGTAATTTTGAAAATATTGCAGGAGATGTAAATACAATAGAACTCTTTGAAAAATGCTCAAGTCTGAAAAATGTATAAATGTCAAGGCTTAGACTGAAGAAAATTTTTAAGTGAAAAACGCAAGGTGATTTTTGCAAGTCTTGTTAACCAACACATTGATTTTCAAAAAGAGTTTCATTGTATAATGTCAAAAGGAATCAATTTCAAGTAGATAAGCAAACGAAACTTAAGGTGAACAATTTTAAGTACCGTGATTTGAAACATTAAATTGTAGTTTTGAAAAGTTAGAATGATTTTTGAGAATTTTGAAATTAATTAGAAATTTAAATTTGAATTTTGAAAGTTGTTCATTTGAGTTAGATTTGAATTTTAAAAGTATTTATTAAAGTTTAAATTCTGAAATTTGAAATTGATTTAATTGAATTATTTTGAATTTGATTGAATTAAAATTGATTTAATTAAGATTTAATTGAATTTAATTGACTTAATTAAGATTTGATTTAATTAAGATTTAATTGAATTTAATTGATTTAATTAATATTTAATTGAATTAATTAAGATTTAATTAAGATTTAATTGAATTTAATTGATTTAATTATGATTTAATTGATTTAATTAAGATTTAATTGATTTTATTGAATTTAATTGAATTGATTTAATTTGAGTTTGATTAATTTGAATTTGGTTAGGTTGGACTCAACTTTTAGGTCCTAAGCATCTCACTCATTTCTAAGTGACAAAACAGGATATCCTTAACTGTTTTGTGAGATGCATTAATTTTATCTTTGATGTTAACACTATGATTTAATTGAAGCTTGTGTTAGATTCGAGTTTAACAAGTAATAATTTAAAAGTGAGTTTCGATAATTGGCTTCCAGGTCTTGGTGAGGCACAGAGGCCTTCTTTGGCCGTAGCCTTATTGGATCAGCAACCCTTTCCTAGACAAAGCCTTTTAAAGAAATATCATTTTCAAATCATTGTTTGAGAAATTCTGGTCTAACTAGTTTGGGTCTTGGATCGGTAGCTTCGGCTAGTTCCGCCAAAATGGCTTCCCTAACGTACTATCATCTCACCTCCACCCAATACTATGTTGTTCAAATTTCAGTTAATCGTTTTAGTCCTTAAACTAATCAATCCTAATTCCAAAAAAACAAGCAAACATGACAAAAAATAAGTGATCTATGTTATATCATAATTAAAATAATACTTTGGGTTCTTAAAATCAACAAGGTTGTGAAGTAAGTTTTCTAACATATTAACATTAACTAATTTATACGAATTAATCAAGTTATTTGGGATAAATAATGGATTTTCAAATATTGAAAACTTATCTTTCCCGATCGTTTGTCCAGTACTCTTGTAATGATCACGAGCTAATCGGACCAGTTTGGGTCGATCTCCTTCGTTGTCTTCTGAGTCCGAGTTTGAGTCGGACTCGGGTACTGGTTGAGGCTTCTTCTTGGGTGGTTCTCCTGGAGCTTTCCCTGCACTAGAAATTACACCTTCCTCGACCATTACAGTATCTGTTTGATTACTTAATTGTAATTCAAAAATAGATTCGAAATTGGTTACCATTTTTGTCTCAGCCAATTCGTCTTCTGACTCTGGTTTGGATTCGGGTTTCGACTCTGACTCGGCTATTTGTGCTTGGACCGAACGTGCAAGACAGCTTACTTGATCTTCTTCTTCTTCGTCCGATTCCTCTGATGATTCGGACAACAAACCTTCTGAGTCCTCGATGTTGTAAGTCTCTTCATGTAGGTTAATCAGTTTTTCCCACATCTCTTTAGCACATTCGAATGGTCCAATCTGCTTGAATACTTCTTTTGTTAGGCCACATTGTAGGATTGCAGTCGCCTTTGCATCTGTCTCGATCATGTTGAGTGTTGGTTCATCCAATTTGTCCCAGGCGAGTGCTATCCCATCTTCTATGGGGAATCTAAACCTCATTTGGATTATCATCCATAGATCTAGATGGGCCTTTAGGTGGGGTTCCATTAGACCCTTCCAGGTTTTGAAGTTCTCGCCAGAGAAGAGTGGTGGACGAGCACTGTTCCAATCTTGGTTGGCCATTTGTTTTAAACCTCGTACACAAGAGAAATACAAAAATGTACCAAGACTTGGTCTTGGATTAGTAGTGCTGGAGAAGGAAGAAAAATAACCTAAAATAAATATTGCACGAATTTCGAGGTAAAATATTAAAATAATAAAAAAATTTATGACAAATTTTTAAAAATATTAACTTTATCAATTTTGATTAATGATGAAATAGTAAGAATTCAATGTTTACAAAAAAATTTGTTTGATTTAAGGTAGCACGAATTTCGAGAAAAATTATTAAAATAATAATAAAAAGTTTATGTCAAGTTTTCAAAAATTGATCGTTTTATCAATTCTAACGTTTTATGAAAAAATTTCGTAAATCCGAAAAACTCCCAAATTGGTGGTTGCACCAAATTTGAGCTTCCCCGCTCTGATACCACTTGTTGGATCGAGAGAAACGATAGAGGGGGGTGAATATCGTAAAACGTTCGGATTAACAGTTAGAGAAATTACGCAGCGGAAATTTAAATCAAACACACGCAAACACCAAAGTTTTTACTTAGTTCAGAGTCGCGGTCGGCTCCTACTCCAAGGCCCACAGTCGTTGACCGTTTACTGCGGGCAATTCTATATGTGCACAAAACCAGTTTACAAAATGTATTACAAAATTAGTGCAGTAAACTTAAAAGTAACTCTTCTTTACCGACGTCCGGTGTAAATTATATTTTCGGAGCAATGGGACGTCGTCGACGCTTGAATCTCGAGTCGGGAGGTTTCCGGAGCAGAGCGCAGGAGTAGAAGAGCGTGAATGCGTTGGAGAACTTGATTGCTTGAAGCCTTGGGGTCGAGGGCCCTTTTATAGCCCCTGGGGGCGCCCGAGACGTCGGGGGCGCCCCCCCCCCCCCCCCCCCCACGTGTTAGCTGATCCGAGTTCCTCTCGGTCAGCTCTGATCCCTTAACACTCGGGATCAGGCTTTGACGGGGGCGCCCGGGTTGACTGGGTCGACTCTTATCCGTTGGCTTCGCTGGCTTTTGCTTCGTTGGCTTGACCTGGGGGCGCCCGGGAGCACGGGGGCGCCCCGCCCATAAGCTGTCAAAGCACTCCTTTTGCTTCATCTGTTTTGTATTCACCTTGGGGGCGCCCGGGACACTCCGGGCACCCTGGTCAGCTGCTGCCTCACTCCTTTGAGGCTCTCTGAGCTGCAGACACTCGTTCCGTCGGTCCTGCATCCAGGGTTAGTACAAAAACAATATAAAGCAATAATGTGTTAGTTTTATACAGCCTTAGCTGTCTTGGTTCTGACTTTGGATCTCCCAATTGGAGCCCTAGGTCAAACCGACGCCTAAGGTTCCCTCGTCGGGGAACGCGTCCTCACCTACTCCTCTCAGGAGAATTTACCTGTTGCCAACTGGCTCCTCCGGTTGGACTTTTGCCCAGCAGTCCTTTGCCAGGTACCTAGCTGTCCTTCGCCAGGTCTTCAGTACCAAGTTGTCCTTCGCCTGGTGCCTAGCAGTCCTTCGCTAGGTCTTTGTGTTAAATCCTGAAATTTTAAAGGGCTTAGTGGTAAATTTTAAAGGGCCTAGTTATAATTTTCCAAACCTGCTGGGCTTATTTGCAAAATTCCGCAAATCAGTTATAAAACTCTTAAAACTCAGTCGTGCCCTAATATCACCGACCCCCCTCTCCTCTGCCGAAACCGCCCGACGCCGTCTCCTCTCCCGACACTGAGCGCCGCCGCACCCCTTCCTCCTCTTATCCTCCTTGTCGTTCTTCTCCTCCTTCACTGGTTTAGACGCCGACGCTGCAGCAAGCACCCTAGCCGAACGCCGCAGAGTATTTTCCGGCACCGTCGCCCTCCGACTGTTCTCCTTGTTCTTCTATCTTCTCCGGCGCGAGAACAGGGCGTCGTACGCCGTACGCCGCTGCCTCGCGTGGAGTCCTAGTCGAGTGCCACTTTCTGTCCTTGGTTTTTCTCCCCGGCCGAAGTCAAGGTAAGGCTGTGCTATTCTTGTTTAGGTTGTAATTGGATTTTTGATTATGAGTTGTGGAATTTGCTTACAAGGGTGAGTTGTAGGGTTGCTGTGAGATTTCAGTTAGGGTTTGGATTTCATCCCGTGATGTTTGGAATTTTGCCATGAAGCAGACCCTTAATTAAATTCTGTGATGTTTGGATTTAGAGTACAAGCACAGTTGAGTTTGAGTTGTTGCCATGAGCTTCGAGGGGTTTCATGTTTTCTGCAAATTCTATAGTTAGCTCCTTAATTGGGTTAAAGATTGAGAAAGAGGTGGTATTCTGTTGTTTGCCGTGAGCAACTTTTGATATTCGGATTGTTTAGAGCTTGATTAGGTGCTAAACTGATAGGTGAAGATAATTAATGTATAACATTATAATTCACTTGATATTGTTGTCGTGAGCTCCTTTGACCGTCGACCTGTTTGGGTTAGTTTTGGTTGTTCTTGGATTATACTTAGGTCGAAACTAAGTTTTAGGTGAATTGTTTTGGGCTAGGCTATAAACTGGGTATTTAAACCTTTGCCTAAATTTTTGATAAATTAGGTTAAGAAAGACTCATGTTTGTTTTAGAGTTAATTAAATAGGTATAATAGTTAGGATTGATCCTAATTATATTTCGTATTTTGTTTAGCTAATTTGTTAATTTTATAATTAGCTAAACCTTATCATTTACCCAGGACCTTGATTCGGAGTCATACGGTTGGTCACGAGGAGGTTCTCATTGACACGTTCTACTAATAAAAGGCGGGTACTTCTCCTTTGTACTCGAGTAGTTCTTTTACCTTAAAGCATGGCTAGTTATGTCTTATAGGTTGCTTGACCTTGTTCTTTGTCGTTATTTATAAATCGCCGTTGAGACTTATTCTTCGTTGATCTTTGAGTATTCCTAAATTCGTATCTGTACAGTCCTCGATTGGTTTTCTGTTCTGTAAAGTACCGCTTGTACGCGAGTACTTAGAAGTCCATTAAACACAGATAGGTTTATTTGGCATTAGAAATACCCTACCTAGTAGTGTAGGTGCATAATCGTTGGATTTCGGTTTCGGGTTGGTAGTATCGATGCATGTTTTACTTGTGGGATTTTTATTGCATCGTTGATTCTCCGGTTATTCGTGCATCGTATAGCATGCACCATACTTGCACGTTGCATACTAACGACTGTTGGCTTACATTTGGTTAAGTCGTCGTTAGTCATATTGTTGCTCGAGTCGCTCAACCACATGATGTCATGATAGTGGTTAGAGTGCGAGTGTTTGTCCTGTCATGCCAGACAGTGACACCCTCACAGTTGTTTTTAGAGGGATGAGTTGTTGGTGGCTCACCCTCACCGTTGTTTATTTTTGAGGGATATTGTGTGATAGCTCCCCCCGATGTACCGTGGGTTCGGAGTGTTGATTTTCCAGCATCCTGTCCACTCAACCACGCCTTATGTGGTATTATTATTGATGTTAGTTATTGATGTTGTTGATGGAGTGGTACAGTTGTCACAGCCCTACCCACTCGGTCACACAGATGGGATGTGTTGACGGCTTGACTGGCGTCAGGGGTGACACATGTCATTGCATCATGTGCATACGTACTTCTTTTATGCATTTGTTTGTGTATGATGCACTTATATGAGCTATGATTGTTGCATATGTATGACATGCATGTCTATCTTGATATTATTATTGTTGAGTTGTTCCATACCTGCTTAGTCGTTATTCGGATTTTATACCATGTCGTATTATATTGATTATGCATGATTAGGTAAATCTGATATTTCTTGTGGACTGTACCTTTTGATTCTCTACTTCGTTATCTTATTTATGCCATGCTTATTTGTCTACTCATATACCCGCAGAGTCCGCCCGGACTCACCACCCCTGCTTCCCTTTTTGTTGTTTCAGGTAGCAGGTAGATGTTTTGCTTGGAGCCAGGAGATGATCCAGTTGCCAGTCCCTCAGTCCCAGTGTCGGTTTGTTTTGGTTTGTTTTAGTGTCTGTTTTATTTCCGCAGATTGTTTCCTTGTCGAGTATCGGTTTGGATTTTGTCGTTATTACTAGTATGCAAACATTCTTTTATGTTTAAGATGGCTAAGCCATCCATTTACTTTGTTTCAATATAAACTGCGTGGTTGTGTTTATTTCCTATTGTTGTGATGCCAGCCGCATGCGACTGAGCTATTTAGGTGGAGATATGATGTATATTTGCCCCATATTGTCCGCCGTACAGGGGAGATGCTGCCCGATTTTCGAGGAAGCATGTGCCTCTGGGGGCGTGACAATTTTTGGTATCAGAGCCAAGTTTCGCGATTCCCTTTGGGATCTGTGGGAAGTTTTGCGATGTTTTGGTGTCTATGGGTTTACGAAGTTGTATGTGGTTTTACGAGGTTATCTGTATTTTACGGATTTATTTTCCGGAGTCCTTTTCTGGTAATAGTTGTAATGGGACTTGGCAGCGACGAGACTTCTCCCGGCGACAAGTAATTAAATAAGGTATATCCTTGATGATTAGCTTATTTGTTGTATACTTTACCTCGTTTAAGTTTGTTTAGACATGTGCTAGCTTAGTTGGATATATAGTGGCTTATATTCGGTTACCAGTTATTCTTTGTACTTGGTTTAGCTTGATGACTTTTAGTAAACTAGTCTATTCGTAGTCATGGTCGGGATTGACCAGAAAGACATAAGTGTATAGGCAATAGCTATTTATGAGAACATATACAAGATTTGCTAAAAGCATAAGTAATGATCAATTATGGATATAGGAATCCTAATCTTAAATCGACCACCAATAATAACTAAGAAGAAGATTATGAATCCATGGATGAAAGATTAATAAGTAAAAAAAAAAAAAAAATACAAATCAAAACTTACGATGATCTATAGGTAAGTATAGTGATGATTCTGTCCTGTAGAAGGTCTATATTTAAGAGCGTGTAGGATTCTTTGTTGTTGTCATTGTAACCAAAAAAAAAAAACAATAATAATAAGAAAAATAAAATAATAAAAATAAATAAAAATATAAAAAAATATATATATATATATATAAATAAAAAAAAAATAAAACTCTCTTATTTAATCGGAAGAAAACATATTTGATGCAAAGCCTTCCAAATTACTTCCACTTGTAATAACTACTGCTTCAAATAGAAAGAAAAAAAAAACGAGAATAAGCAAATTGCTAAGATAAACGTTTCAACAAATCAAAGTTAAATACTGATTGGTGTTTGTTTTAGTTCACAAGTAGATATATATCCAGTTATTGATTTATGGATTGATAACAATGACATTTTGCATATCCAATTGTAAGACCTAATGGTAATGCTGAAACCTATTGTAATCAATATAAGACTAAATGAAATGCCGAAAACAATAAATCCAATTAAACACAAGCAATCAGCTTTAAATACCACCAGAGTCAAATGGATGTGTAATAATCAAATGGAAGAGAAAAAAAAAATAATATATTCAACAGCAAAGCAAAGTTGACCAAGGTGTGATCTCAGCCTATTAATCATTAGAAAAAAAAAACTGTACAGGTAAAGATTCAAAACACACCAAATTGTCAAAACACACAAAATTAAAAAAAAAAACAAGAAAAATTTTGGCCACTGTACATTGAATTGTCTTGTAAAAGCATGTAACTCAATCTACACCACAAAGGGATGTGAATTCCTTCTAATACACAACTAACATGCCACCTCTGATGCTAATTAGCAAAGGAAAATCTTTGCCTGTATCTGAAGTTGTTTTCTCAAATAGTTTGTAGAGAGAGCCAGTTTAGAAAATAGCAAGACAACACATTTCTAATCCGTAGAGCATAACCCAAAGTATTACATCAGCTATGCAGTTTTAATTAACAAAAATTATTTTACAAGCAAACAAAAATAATCGGATCAAAGAAAAGTGTCAGAGGAAGAAACCAGAAGTTTTAATAGCAAAATGTGATTTGGCGAGGTATCTTGTTCACTTCGCGAAGTGGGTTTCTCTGATGATATACGTATGCTTTCTGGATATATTTCTCAACCAAGTGAAGTTTTCTCTACAAAGGATTTTCAGTATCTATGTATATATATATATTTCCTTCCTCTTTGGTTCTGGTTAAACTCTTGACAACTTGGCATTGTCTTCTTAAATCTATTCAGATGTGAACTTGAGGTTTGTCAGTAAGGGTTTTCAATTCATAATTTGCTCAATAATCTGGCATCAACAGTTATGTGTTCTTCAACTCTTCATACTGTTGATTATCTTCTGCAAGGCAGAAAGAGACGAAACATACAAGCGAATCCTGCATTTATACTTAATCTGCATTGCCCTTTTTCTCTTTATGGCATTCATTTTGAACCATCAAAGACAATTGTTGAATTTAAGGTGCAAGCTCTTTTACACGTTCTTAATATTATTTGTACAAATGTTCAATTTCTCTCTTTAACATCTCTAATCTTTTACTGCAACAACAAAAATATATTGTTCATTTCTAAGTTCTACAAATTTCTAATATCATACCTGGGTGTCACTTCGCGTTGGCTTCTATATGATCAACTTTACATGTATCGACACACTCAACGGTCCCAACATCAACAAACACTGTTAGTCCCAACATGTGTGATTGGCCATTGA
>JAGFNQ010000811.1:694998-745197 GCA_024364735.1 Boesenbergia rotunda | reverse complement strand
AGCTCGATGATACGGTCAGAGCTCGCTACCCTCATTTAATTACTTAAGGTGCGTAAGTTAGTTTAGTTCAGTATATCTGTTGCTTATGGGTTATTAGTACTTGTTGTGGTGACTAGTATGTTGTGGTTTCCTGGCTAAATTTGGGGACCAAATTTTTGTTAGTGGGGGAGAATGTTAAATACTGAGTTTTTAAGAGGCTAAACAGTAAATTTCAACAATTAGGGGTGTTTTTGTAAAACTGTTAAAACCTATATTAAACCCTTAAAGCCTCTTTTTCCCATTCAGTTTCTTTTTCCCCGACTCCCTTTCAGTTTCCGCCCGACGCCGCCGACTCTGTCGCCGCAGGCCGCACGCGCCGTGACCAGCGACGCCGACCGCCGCCCCGCACCCTCTTCTTCTCTCCCTTCTCCTTCTTCTTCTCCGACGCGTACGAGCAGAGGATCGCAGCCGCACACACCGAGCCCTAGCAGACCGCCGCTGCCTCACCTCTACGCCGACGCCTCGCGAGTGTGTCCCCATCGCTGGCGCACACGAAGGAGACGACACCTCCCTCCCTCGTGCAAGTCAGCCGCGCCGCAGAGCCTTCTGCCGCGAGCAAGCCCTAAGCGCCACCGCACAATCGTCTAGCACAGACGAGGGCGATAGCCATTGACTTCCGATTTTCCACCTCTTTAGTGCTGATCAAGGTGAGAAGATTAGATTGAATGTTAATTTAGGGTGCATTAAATTAGTTGGAATGGTAGTGATACCATACAGTTTAATTACAATTTTGGGAGTTAACATCAAATATTTTAGAGCCCTATTTGAGTTGCCATGAGCTTTGTTTTCCTTATTCTACCATGAGATATAAATTGGAGTTATATTGACCTAAATTGTGGTATGTATAGATTTATTAAATCTATAGAGTGGTATTAGTAATTGGATTAATTATAGGTTTAATGGATTACTAATGATTAAGTCACTTTCTGGATTGAAATCTACTATCACATTGGATAGGGTTGATAGAGGTAGTGATATCTAGATCTAGGATTAAATTATAAGTATGTTTAGTACAGTTTAGTTATTTTAAATTGTTTGGATAAATAACTAAACTTTATCCTCGATATAGGGCACTGATTTCGGTTTGGTTTTCTGGACTGGAGGTTTCTCTCAGAGGTTATTTCGGTCATGTTCTACAATTAAAAGGCGGGTACTTCTCCTTTGTACTCGAGTAGTTCTTTTACCTTAAAGCATGGCTAGTTATGTCTTATAGGTTGCTTGACCTTGTTCTTTGTCGTTATTTATAAATCGCCGTTGAGACTTATTCTTCGTTGATCTTTGAGTATTCCTAAATTCGTATCTGTACAGTCCTCGATTGGTTTTCTGTTCTGTGAAGTACCGTTTGTACGCGAGTACTTAGAAGTCCATTAAACACAGATAGGTTTATTTGGCATTAGAAATACCCTACCTAGTAGTGTAGGTGCATAATCGTTGGATTTCGGTTTCGGGTTGGTTGTATCGATGCATGTTTTACTTGTGGGATTTTTATTGCATCGTTGATTCTCCGGTTATTCGTGCATCGTATATCATGCACCATACTTGCACGTTGCATACTAACGACTGTTGGCTTACATTTGGTTAAGTCGTCGTTAGTCATATTGTTGCTCGAGTCGCTCAACCACATGATGTCATGGTAGTGGTTAGAGTGCGAGTGTTTGTCCTGTCATGCCAGACAGTGACACCCTCACAGTTGTTTTTAGAGGGATGAGTTGTTGGTGGCTCACCCTCACCGTTGTTTATTTTTGAGGGATATTGTGTGATAGCTCCCCCCCGATGTACCGTGGGTTCGGAGTGTTGATTTTCCAGCATCCTGTCCACTCAACCACGCCTTATGTGGTATTATTATTGATGTTAGTTATTGATGTTGTTGATGGAGTGGTACAGTTGTCACAGCCCTACCCACTCGGTCACACAGATGGGATGTGTTGACGGCTTGACTGGCGTCAGGGGTGACACATGTCATTGCATCATGTGCATACGTACTTCTTTTATGCATTTGTTTGTGTATGATGCACTTATATGAGCTATGATTGTTGCATATGTATGACATGCATGTCTATCTTGATATTATTATTGTTGAGTTGTTCCATACCTGCTTAGTCGTTATTCGGATTTTATACCCTGTCGTATTATATTGATTATGCATGATTAGGTAAATCTGATATTTCTTGTGGACTGTACCTTTTGATTCTCTACTTCGTTATCTTATTTATGCCATGCTTATTTGTCTACTCATATACCCGCAGAGTCCGCCCGGACTCACCACCCCTGCTTCCCTTTTTGTTGTTTCAGGTAGCAGGTAGATGTTTTGCTTGGAGCCAGGAGATGATCCAGTTGCCAGTCCCTCAGTCCCAGTGTCGGTTTGTTTTGGTTTGTTTTAGTGTCTGTTTTATTTCTGCAGATTGTTTCCTTGTCGAGTATCGGTTTGGATTTTGTCGTTATTACTAGTATGCAGACATTCTTTTATGTTTAAGATGGCTAAGCCATCCATTTACTTTGTTTCAATATAAACTGCGTGGTTGTGTTTATTTCCTATTGTTGTGATGCCAGCCGCATGTGGCTGAGCTATTTAGGTGGAGATATGATGTATATTTGCCCCATATTGTCCGCCGTACAGGGGAGATGCTGCCCGATTTTCGAGGAAGCATGTGCCTCTGGGGGCGTGACACGATTTATGTCAAATAAAATGAAGGAAATTAAATATTCCTCCCATTAAAAATCTATATAATTCTACTATTTTATTATATCATCAATTTCTTCTTCATCTCTTAGTTTAGGAATCTTTTAACATTAAACTATATTTTAAAAAATTAAACATATAACTGCATCCAAATATTAATATTTCTATTTTATTATTTTTATCAAATGATTTTAAAATAATATATAATTAATAAATGTTATTGTTAGTATAAAAACAATTATATATCAGCATAAGAAATAAATTATAAGAATAGGAAAAAATCTCAAAAAAATTAAAATAAATTTCTAATAAAAGTTATTCACAAATGAACTAAAAAAACATCCTGTTGTATAAGTACCCTAAATTTATATGCACAACAACTTAAAAAAAAAATTATTTGCTAAAATATTGAAATTTCAAGCAATATATGTATGTATTTTTTTTTTAAGAAATGAAAATTGATAATATAAATTAACTATCTTTGTTAAAATTAAAGACCTTTACTATCTCTTTCAAGTGTATTTTATTCATTTAAGAAAAGAATTTATTACCTATATTACCACTATATTTATTTTTTTTCTAAATTATTATCGAAATAACTTTGATGGTGACTAGTTGCCTTTACCTTTTAAATTTGCTGATGCATCTCGTAGAGTTTGAAATTGAATAGAAGATTAGGACGAACTGCAAATCATTTTCGATCGAATTTTTATCCATCTAAAATATTACATTTATCACCTAAATTACCATTATATTTGATCCCGTCTAGCTGACGGAGGGGCAGTCTGACAGGCGCAACATGAAACGATGACCAATCGAACGCCAAATCCGCGCCCACGGACCGATCAGATCCCGACCGGGCATCTCGGTCGGATCAGACCCCGATCGGACATCTCGGTCGGATCAGACGCCGACTGGATATCGCGATCGGCGAGGCATCCAGATCGGGCCTCTCGAGCAGAGCACACCCCGATCGGTATTTCTCAACTTAGGAGAGCTTCTCGTTGCACTCCCTAAGCAAGGGATTCTGTTTGAGGGTTTCTGGTGGGGCAACTCCAGGGGCGTTGATCGGCGACTGCCCGAGTGGTTTACGATTCGACCCGCCAAATTCGTGGAGGTTTCACTTGTCAGAGCTCGTACAAAATTACTGACATCCAGCGTGTGATAGCAGTGACCGGGCCGACATCCGCCGACCTGATTCCTGACATCACTCGTGTCAAGAATCACAGGAATCTCGCGGCATCAATACGGTTCCTGACAGGTGCTGTGAATAAAACAATATCGTTCTAGGTCTTGTCAGAGCTCGTATAAAACTTCTAACATCTAGCGTGTGATAGCAGTGACTGAGTCGGTATTTGCCGACCTGATTCCTAACACCACTCATGTCAAGAATCGCAAGAATCTCGCGGCATCAGTACAGATCCTGACAAGTGCAGTGAATAAGACAAGGTCATACTAGGGAGTCGCTGGCAAATCCCAAAGTTCGTGGTGCTGGTCGGCCGACTAACATTGTTCCCTAGCTTTGTCCTCGCATCAGACAACGGTGATGATAGAGTTGGTCGGCTCTCCTGGATATATATAAGACCCTCCATTATCCTCGCACAGGTACGCAAGTCATTCACGACTACAATACTTTTCATTTTTTTTTCCTCTTCTTCTCCGCCATCGGATTTCTGACTTAACAGTCGGAGGCCTTTTGCCGGGAACTTTCTCGATGGATTTCTAAGAGTCCCTTCGGAGTATCCAAATCGGTCATATATCTCCCACACATTCCCTCCATCAACCAATTAGAGCACATCATCGAATTGAGAGTCCGACTCACTCATCGACGGGATCAATATTTATCTCTTCTAAATTATTATAGAAAATTCGAAATCACTTAGCTAGAAATAATAATAATAATAATAGTATTTTTTTTGAAGCATACGTCAATAAAAATTACATTTTAAAAAAACTATTAAATAAGGTTATTTAAACTTTATCCTCAAATGAAGGATAAAAAGAAATCAAATGCCTCAGTCATTTCTTTTTAAAATTAAAAATTATATTTTACTCCACTAAATAACTACTTGAATTAGTATATTATTTTTCACAATAAAATGATAATGGTGGTGGATAATTTTTTATTAGTAATTTGGCATAATATATACTTAATCGATAGACTAATAATAAGAATGATAAATCTGTGTATCGAGAAGAACATGATGAGGTGAAATATCACAGACAGATTCTCTGAACCCCCAACAGACTTATTGTAGGTTTTACCTTAGAAAGCAAGAAAAGGTTAGCTTGATTCCCTCACAACATCACCTTATATATGCCACAATAGTCCAATGCCTAAAGAAGGAAAGGGATTGACTACCCATGAACATAACATCTATCTTGTGACTGTCATACCAACTAAGTCACACCAATTCACAACCAAATTAAGTCTAATAATATGATCCAAGTAATGCTATTGATCTAGAGGAATTCACTTATTTATGAAATAATAATAATAATAATAATTTATTTACGAAGAAAGCAAAGATCATGTGGAGCTTCAGCAAAGGGCCCCTAAAGTACTAAGGGAAAGATAGAGTGTTGGTTGTCGAATAGTATCCCTTGTTTTTCCATGTTTGTTGGTGAAGGTGACTCCATTTCATGCTTATATGTTCGATCGAGAATCTTAATTATTGCTTGGAAAATCTAGCTAGCTACTAGTAGTGTATAATACTATTAGTAATTATGTTGGATTAGGTAGTAGATGAATATGGGATGATCGATCCGGTCTCACGAAAATTTTTCATCGGTTATCGGGATAAATTGGAAAGCGCTCATGGTGGACGGTCTAGAAGCCCGGTGTCTCAGGGTTCACGCCCCATTTGAAAGAAATTTTTTTGTAAAATACACCGTAGTTAGGGATCGAATCACGAATATCTAAGATAACAACTAATGAGTAGCTAGATGTAAGCTGGCCATACTGATCCAATTGAACATGTCCAATAGGATCATTGAAGCATGATCTTATTGACATGAAAAATGAATTGGGTTTGAAGTGAAAAGGACACTCTTTTTATTATTATAAATGTTAAAAAAATAGACTCTTTTTAATTGATTATCAAAACATCACCCATCTCTCTTCTACATATTTTTTCTCTCTTGAAATTATATTTATTTTTGATACTATTAAAAAAGTCACAAGATCATAGTTGCTATATAATTATAGCAGTTATAATTTTTAAGTTATTACACAAATGTAGTAGTTGTGACTCATCGATAGAAAATAAACTGTATATGTTATAATAACTATGATTTATAATTCCTCTAACATAATATTAAGTAGAGATAAAGTACTCATATTATAATAACTATAATTATTATTGTTACAATATAATATTATTAGTGTAGATCAGAGTTTAAGTACTGTTGTTATAAACATAAATTATCCATATTATAATAACTATGAACTATAATTGCTACAATACAATGTTTTGTATTAGTATTAATCAAAATTGAAATTTATATGTTTTAGTGACTATGAAATCATAATTATTACAATAACATCAAAATCAGAGTAATTTATGAAACAAAACTATACTAAAGCCAATGAAATGTTTTGATAATAAATAACAAAGAAGCATTTTTTCTCTAATAAAAAAGAGTGTTTTTTTTGCCCAAAGACTAAATATGTCAAATCCAATAAATTAAGTCATTCCTTATTTAATTCTCATTCTATTTACTAAATGCACCTTAAGTTTAAAAAAAAGGAAAATTTAAAAAGACTTTTATGTAAATGACATGAAGATTTATATTATGTTCATATAATAATTTAAAAATTGAATGGATGTGAAGCCTTTTCTAGTAGTTTTTTCTCTATATATAACTAGCAATAGATTGTAACTATTTGATGATTGCACAAATAGAGTTAACAAAATGAGCACCTTCTTCTCTATTGCCCCATTCCTTCTCCTCTTCCTCCCCCTCCTTGTCACTCCCTTAGAACACAACCCACCTCACGACTTTATCCACGAGCACCCCCCATCGAACCCGCGGTTGGAGAAGGCCTACGCGGCGTTACAGGCATGGAAGCACGTCATCACCGAGGACCCCACCAACCTGACCATCCACTGGTGCGGGCCCCACGTCTGCAACTACACCGGCGTCTTTTGCGCGGCGGCGCCGGACGACCCCGACGAGATCACCGTCGCTGGCATCGACCTCAACGGCGGCCAGATCGCCGGGGAGCTCCCCGAGGAGCTCGGCCTCCTCGCCGACCTCGCGCTGTTCCACATCAATTCCAACCGCTTCGCCGGCGGTCTGCCGGAGGGCCTGAGAAAGATGGAGAGGCTGTTCGAGCTGGACGTGAGCAACAATGAGCTGGAGGGGGCGTTCCCGGCGGTGGTGCTCGACCTTCCGGAGCTCAGGTTCCTCGACATTCGCTTCAACAGGTAATTCTTGCTTTATATAAATTAATGTGCCGAACTTATTTGATCCGTCCCTTCACATAAAATCCGAGACTGTAGGTTCTCCGGCGAGGTTCCTAGCCGAGTCTTCGATCTTCCCCTCGACGCGCTCTTCCTCAACAACAACGACTTCAGCTTCACCTTCCCTCCCAACCTCGGCAACTCGACCGTCTCCGTCCTCGTCCTCGCCAACACACGCATCGCCGGCTGCTTCCCGACCTCCATCTCCGCCATGGCCGGCACCCTCACCGAGCTCCTCCTCCTCAACGCCTCCCTCTCCTCCTGCCTCCCCGACGCCATCGGCGACCTCCTCAACCTCACCGTCCTCGACGTCAGCTTCAACGCCCTCGTCGGCCACCTCCCTGCCTCCCTCAGCAGGCTCAAGAAGCTCGAGCAGCTCGACGTCGCGCACAACAACTTCTCCGGCGAGGTCCCAGCGGCCGTGTGCGAGCTGCCCCGACTCATGAACTTCACCTTCTCTGATAACTTCTTCTGCGGGGAACCAGAGGTGTGTTCGAAGGTCCAGGACAAGGATGACCGTGAGAACTGCTTGCCGAAGCGGCCAGAGCAGAGATCAGTGGAAGAATGCGCCGCGTTCATGGCGAAGCCGCCACCCGTCTGTGACTCAAATGGATGCATTAAGTCGCCGCCGTCGCCGCCTGCAAAGCTCCATGAGTAATTGTAATTGGTATACTGAACAGGGACGCTGTAACAATTATATTATCATAAAATTACATGGTTTGAGAATAATTAAATCTTTAAAAAAATCACAATAATATTGATGATTAGGATAATCTGAAGAAAGAAAGAAAGAAAAAGAATCAGAGTTTACAAGAACACTTTATAAATAAACCTGGAAGAAATTCATGCTACAAGTTGACTTTATGAACACGTATTACAGCACTACTAATAGTACTGGCAACACAAACTAATCTTATCTCGTATCATCTTCGACGATAAATTGCTCAAACCTGAGGTTCGTGATGGTGTCGATGAGCCTTGTGGACTACTTCAGTAGTCCATTCACATTCGCATTGGACGGTAGAACTGGAACTACAATGGATCAGCTAAACATCAGTGTTCAGCATTGATCCTGTCGACAAGCGAAGAGTCGGTTCTCCCCCGGCTGACTCGGTTTGACCAAGATGACCCGGTCTGCTGTAGTTCGGGAGGTCGGGGTCAGGCTCAAATAGGGCTGAGGTTCAAGTCACTCAGCTCGGACCGAAATGGGGCTCACGAAGTAGTGGTGAGGTTGCAAAATGACAGCGATCCCTTCCTTGGAGCCCCAAGGAGGGTTTATATAGGGAGGAGAAAGGGTCTTCCCGTGTGCGAACTGTCACGTCTCATTAAGGATCAGTCAGGGATTAGGCTAAGCAATTGGCTATCTTAACGGCGGGGTGAGGCTGACACAGTCGCCTGACAACCCTGCCAATATGTCCTTTTCAACCCTAATCAATGTTCGGCGGCTATGTCAGGTAATGATTGTATCAACGGTCTTTTCCTCTTAATGAAGAGTTTTGACAGATGCTTGCGACGAATGTGACTCGAGTGCTCGACCTCAGGGGCTCAGCCCCGAGTGCTCGGCCTCGAATGCTCGGCCCTGAGTGCTCGGCCTTGAGAGCTCGGCCTCGAGAGCTCGGCCCCGAGAGCTCGGCTTCAAGAGCTCAGCCTCAGTAGCTCGGCCTCGAGAGCTTGGCCCTGGGTGCTCAATTTGATTCCGAGCTCCCGCCCTCGGGTACCCGACCCTGGGTTTCGGACCTCGGGTATCCGACTTCAAGCTTCGGACCTCGGGTGGACGACCCTGGGTGAGTTTGACTTCGACCTGAGACTCCGCTTGCCCCGGCCTCTGCTCTCCTAGAACCGGGTCGAACCGGGTAGCCTCCTACCGGGCTCCTAATCCCGATAAAAAATCGATCGCTCGGATCACAAGCCTCCCCTTCAAGTCTAGTCGAAGGAGGCGTCAAGTCCGACTGACTAGGCTCCCGGTCCGGTCGGCCTGACTTCCTTTTCGCCCTCCTGTATGTCCCTCGCCTTCCGAGTTATTCTTCTGAGCGCCCGATCCCCCATCAAGTTATTCATCAATGCCTGACCACGTGTCAACTGCTGAACGGGTGCTTCTAGTATCGAGGCGTCATTGGCGTGGCTTCGCGTGGCGTCCGTGGGAAGCTTAGAGACGTGGGGAATTGCATGGATCGGACGGTGGAGACCGAAGCCCGCCACTTCCTTCCT
Organism: Boesenbergia rotunda; assembly: GCA_024364735.1. NCBI lineage: Eukaryota > Viridiplantae > Streptophyta > Magnoliopsida > Zingiberales > Zingiberaceae > Boesenbergia > Boesenbergia rotunda. The sequence continues at coordinate 735,804 of JAGFNQ010000811.1, read as the reverse complement.
CTCCATCCGACGGTCGTCTTTGCTTTGCCTGCAGTATAAATAGGCTTGACCCACCACTTCTGTCTTTTTCACTCCGACTTTCGCTTCTCCTTTTGCTTCTGTCCGACCTCCGCCGCCCGACCTCCTCGAGTCTCAGCGAACAACACTTTTGGCGATCAGTGTTTTATAGCGAGCCCTGACATTAGGTACTCTTCTCCCTGCCTAAATTTCTACTGTTAATTCCCGAGTTCGACCATATGGCCACCTCATCTTCTGCACCCGGGCCGTGGTATACCACCACCCGCTCGACCTTGAGTCTGGGTTCCTTAGAAACCCTTCGTATAGATTATCGTATTCCAGAAGATCACCCTTTTGTTCTCCCCTCTCGGGATGACCGACCTAACCAAGCCCCGGTGAACTACTTTACCATCTTTAAGGATCACCTTCTAGCCGGCCTACGATTCCCTTTGCATCCTTTTATTGTGGAGATCTGTCGGTATTTTCAAGTGTCACTCTCCCAATTAGCCCCGAACTTGATTCGGATCCTGTGCGGCACGGTGGTCTTCTTTGAGTCCTTCCAAGTTCCCCTTACCCCTAGGATCTTCATCTCTTCTTCTACCTTAAAATGCAAGAGCCCGGCTGTTTCTTTTTTCAAGCCAGGGTTAATACAGCATGTTTAGACAAGGTTCCTTCTTCGAACAAGGGATGGAAATCCCACTTTTTTTTACATAAGCACCACCCCGCCTGCGTCCTAACCACTTAACTGGCTAGAGGAGTTACCCGACCACCCTGCTGCTCCTCGAAGGTATCGTGCCGACCCCTGGCTTTCGATCGGCCTTTTCTAAAATTGGAGGACATCGTTTTCATGTCGGCAAACTGCAGAGCGAGGCCGTGCTTTATATCTGCCGGCTGAGTCAGATCCCAGCGGAGCTGCCAGGCACCTACGGTAAATATCCATTTTACCCAAGGGTCTTTTTAATGCTAACTAAAACTCTTACTGAACTGCAGCCCAGGCTCTGATGGACGCCCTTATGGATGATGAGTTGGCCTTCGAAGAAGAGGCATTGAACACCCGGGCTGCTGAACTGCTGGCCAGCCGAAATGTGCCTCCCGTGAGGGCGACACCGGCTTCCGGGCAGCCAGGTAGGGCGGAGAGCGACTCAGAGCTGGAAATATTATCCCAGAGCATTGAGACGGACCTCCCAGAGGTCCGCGCGGAGGCCGAAGCGCCAGCTACTGCCACGGGTCCGTCTTCTTCCCGGGTGTCCAAGAAGAAAAGGCGTCCTCGGGAGGCTGCTCCTTCCAGCACTCCCACGACTCAGACTCAACCTGAGAGGGCGCCCGATCTGCCAGTTCCCCTGCCCAGTCGAGTCAGAATACGGCTGTCAACTTCACGCTCGGCCTCTCCTCGCCCGGGAACCTCCGCTCCGTCCTCCAACGCTGCTCGGCCTGAGGTCTCCCTGCCTAGACCGAGCACACCCCGACCGGCGAGCTTAGCCTCCAGCTCAGCCCCTACTCCCCCGGCAGACGTCGCTGATCCGCTTAGTGAAGAGGCAGCCGCCTCCCTCTTAGCTATGCATGACCTCCCCCGAGTACCAGTGGAGGTGCAACTTCCCTCTGAGACTTCCCTACTTCGGATGGTCGAGCCCCGACCACTTAACTTGCATGGTCATCTGTCTGCGGCTTGGGACCAAGGCCTGGAGTTAACTGAAGGACGAAGTCCTTTCAGCCTAGCCGACAACTTTGCCATGGACATGGTCAAGGTATACCTTCCTCTATCCCCCGCCCTATGCACTCTCTTTTTACATTGCTTGTTCTTGCGCAGCTGTGGGTCGGGGGCCAGGCGATCACCAAGGCCCTGGTCGCGAATGTAAGGGAACGTCGGGCAGCTGAGTATAAGATACAGAACTTAGAGCATCAGTTGACTCAGTGTGCCCTCCCGACCGGCGACGAGAGTCGGACCCGACTCCTAGATGAGGTAGCTTCCTTGCGTATGCAGTTAGCGGAGGGCGACATCCGTCTAGAGCGAGCGCACGAGGTGCTGGCAGCCTCGACCCGCGAAATGGATCAGCTCGGTACTCGACTAGAAGCCGCCGAGGCCTCAAAGAAAACCGCCCTCGATCTCGAAGCCCGGGCCCGCTCGGATTTGAACAGGAAAACCGATGAGATCTTAGGCCTGCAACGGCAGCTACAGGGGGTATCCACTACTCACAAGCAGACTCTCCTGGCCCTGAAGAACAAGGAAACAGAGCTTACGGCCCAGAAAGAAGCCTTCCAAGCTCTGGAAGCTCAGCTAGTGAGCACCGAGAAAGGACTGGCTGCTAAGGACACCCAACTCAAAGACCAAGAGGCCAGGACTGCTCAACTGGAGAAGGAGTTGGCCGATTATAAGTCTGGGGAGCCAGCACGGATCGAGCAATCCCGTTTGGACTATATCCACTCGCAGCCCTTTCTTAAGCTAGTGACTAAGCGTACCGTGGGTATGATCATGTATGGGGTGAAGGGTGCCATACAGCAGCTCACGGAAGCCGGCCATCTCCCCGCCGACCTGCCTCCCAACGTGGTGAAGCCCACTCTGATCAAGGCCACGATCCCCCCCCCCCCCCCCCCCGACGCCTTTCCGAAATTTACTTAGCTGAACGGGCCCGACCTCCCTTTGCCCGAGCTGTTGCTCAGTCTGCTCTTGCCCAATCCTTAAGCTCTTAAAATTTTGTAATGATACTTGATTTCCTGACTCGTCCTCTAAGGCCCAATTTTGTTATGGCCTCGGGCCTTAACTCATTTTTGTGGATTTTTCTTTTTCTTTATTTTGTTTAGCTGTTTGCGACGTATGATATTTTTGCTAAGTGTTGCTTATTTGATGCACTCGCCCCATTCGCCGAAGGCCGGTATTATGAGTTATTCATCCAACTTTCGCGAAGTATGGGTCGCTCGGGACACTTAAATCATTATCGTAAGGTAGACTCCTTCAGGTCGGGTAGGGAGTTTTCGCTAAGTGTCGAATGCTAGAGACACATGCATAATCAGACGTTCGACTGAGCTGACGTCCGAGCTCAGGGGTACCATGGGGTCAGGTCGGCGTCCTGACTCGGGGGTGCTGTTAGGTCGGGTCAGCGTCCCGCCCCAGCCGTGTTGCTTAACGAGGTCGGTACCCTATCTATGGCGCACGAAATTCCCACTAAGTGTTATTTATTCAACTCGTTTAGTTCATTCTGCGAAGGCCAGCGTTTGCGCCCCGCGACAAACTCTCGCTCATTGTCGATTACTCGGGATGTTCATCCTGGTCTCCTTAGTTTGATTTTTTAGGCCGACTCGAAAATTTGGCTAAGTGCTAGGCGCTCGGGCGATTCGTGCTGTTAATCTTCCAACCTGGCCTTTTCCCAGACTTGGGATTGTAGCTTGGTCAGGTCGATACCTTGACTCAGCAATGAGGGTCGGTCGAGCGTACGACCTGACTCAGCGATTTTGCTCGGTCGGGTGGATACCCTGACTCGGCGATTTTGCTCGGTCGGGGTGGATGACTGATGGACCCAATTTATCTAATTAAAGTTGTCACGAATGTGGATCCATCAGAATTTAGAATTTATAAATGTGCTGGAAACCCTTTTTGCAATCAAAGAAGAAAAGCGTAGTAAAGGGGCCACAGGTCGTATTTTTCCAAGGACTAGTTCAAGTTGTGTGATTCGTGCTCGAGTTTATGTGTCGTTAATGTTTTTGGGTTTCAGATATGATTTGGGGTTTTGGTTCAATTAGCAATGAAAATGCAATAGAAAGAAAGGAAGCTTAACTAAATGAGCCAATGAGATAAATGCAACTAATGAAATTAACTAATTGGAAATTCAATCTACCAATGCACCAAGTCGAATATGAAGAATAAATCTGAATTTAACTACAATACAAATGCTCAGCAAAGGAATAAAAACAGTGTTGGTAATTTTCGGAAACAACCTAACTTGAAACAAATACTAACTACAAACATAAAGAGCATCACATGCATACATGAATGATAAAATTCAAGAACAATCCAAATGCAACCCTAATTGATTTCAAGCAATATACCACACTGAAAACAACATCTAACTTGACATCAAACGTTGCCTAAACCTCTCTTGATACAATGTGCAGAATAAAAGCAAACTTGATACAAAGCAATAAGGAAACTTATGTGCCAAAAATGGGGATTAACTGCAGAAATTATAGATGTTCAGCTCAGCTTGGTAGGCTAGGCTATCAGGGATCTAATACGCAGTATTGAAGGAAGAAATTCGAAATCAGATTGAAAATCAGCTCAGAAACTTCTAAGGCAGAAATTCATGTGTAGGGATGCAGAGTAACTCAAATGCAAAACAACTTGCAACTAAATCTAAATTGCACACTCTAGTTTCAAACCAAATTTAGAAGATCTAAAGTTTATTAACACGAACTACAGGTGCTGAAACTGTAACTTGCAGGACTTGAGCTTGAACTGTCATGCAAGGACAAACTAAAATGCACAGCTGAACAAAAGTGAATTGAGATGATACATAAACTGAAACTAGCCCACACAAACTGAACAGAATTAAGAAAATAGAATTGGATTGAAAAAAAAAACAATTTCAATGCTAAGTAAACTAGACTCAGTGCATTGATACACTAAATATTGACTCAATTTTCAGGAATTAATCCTAGACTTACATTGAATTTCGAAATGGACTGAAAAATTCAGAAATAAAACTGAGTTTGCAGGAAAAACAGTGATACGCAGAAATAAAATTGGAATAAACTGAGATTTAATGGAATCTTTCACTAACAAGTAAATTGTCTAGTTGAATTGCAGAAACGAAGCCTAATTAAGGTAGAGAAAAATTCAGAAATGCAACTAACAGCTGAAAAACTGAAAATGCAGTCTTTAAAAGTTGATACGCAGCTATTCAAATTGGCACGGAAGCAGGAAAACATAGAACGATCTGAAATTAAACTTGAGAATTCACTAACAAACAGTTTATCTCATTAACTAGCATAATGGAAACTAATTAAAGCAGTAACTAAGCTGAAAACGAAACTTAAGAAATCTGAAATTCAGAAACAATAAAGAACAGGGCAGAATTCGAAATCACAACTTAAAAACAGAAATACAATAAGAAAATTAACTCTCAATCACTTTCTTGTCTCGAGACCACCTTGTTCGTCACGCAAAGACAAGCCAAGAACCCCTTAAACTCGCAAATCTCTGGGAATTGAACTCCAATGTCAGATCTGCTCAAAACTGCATCTGGCGCAATCTGGAGCTAAAATCGCCATTGAAGCCTTCACCCAAGGATCCAGATCTTGATCCAAGTTCGTGATCGAGTTGGCCACGCCTTCACTCAAGAAAATCGCCGAAGAAATGAAGTAAAATCGAAGAAGAACGAAGAAGAACGAAGCTGGAAATGGCGAAGACGCGACAGAGCAAAATGAGATCTGATCACAGTTTAAGTAGTTAAACAATGGACGACTGAGATTGATTCCGCTTCATCCAACGGTGGATCTTTGTCCGATTTGATTCAAAATTTCCAGATCCTGATCAAAGGTCAGGATCATCCTTGTGGTAGCTCGGATCTGCCAGATTTGAAGCGGATGGTTCAGATCACCTTGGTCTTTGAATGGACGGTCTAGATCTCTCTGATCATGATCCAACGGCCAGATGATCTCCGATTGAACTGAAACCTTCAGATCTTGATCTGATCGCTAGATTAGCCTTAATTCCAGCTCGGATTGATCAGAAGTTCTCAAATGGTCTAGATCTAACCATCTTTGCATCGGACGGTTCAAATTAGATGACGCTTGATTCCTTTGATCTGGTCCACTTTTGACTCAACCTTGACCCAACATCCTAGGTCCACGATCCTTCCAAGCCTACAAAAGTAGATCAAAAATTTAGTGACAAAACAACTCAAATATATCTAAATTTGCAATTAAGTCCAAAAAGAGTATAAATCCTAGAACCTAGGGTAAATCCACAATTATACAAGTAAAATATGGGTCAAACACGTATTTAAGTATATAAAATGATCATCAAAATGACACTTATCAATGACTCGGCGATTTTGCTCGGTCGGGTGGATACCCTGACTAGGCGATTTTGCTCGGTCGGGTGGATACCCTGACTCGGCGATAGGTATTGCAGAAAGATAATGACTCATGTTTATCTCGAGCAAGAGCCTGGACACCGCTCGACTTACCCCGACCGAGCATGGACCGCCACGCCCGACCGAGCCTGACCGAACGTGGAACGCCACGCCCGGTCGGCGCCGAGTCCGGTGGGTGCGTGGGAACATGCCCACTTATAACTTGCCTTAGCAAGAGTCTGGACACTGTCCGACTTACCCTGATCGAGCATGGACCGCCACGCCCGACCGGGCCCGACCAAACGTGGGACGCCACGCCCGATCGGCTCCGAGTCCGGTGGTGCGTGGGAACATGCCCACTTATAACTTGCCTTAGCAAGAGTCTGGACACCGTCCGACTTACCCTGACCGAGCGTGGATCGCCACGCCCGACCGGGCCCGACCGAACGTGGAACGCCACGCCCGATCGGCGCCGAGTCCGGTGGGTGCGTGAGTGCAAACTCACTTATAACTTGCTTTGGCAAGAGTCTGGACACCGTCTGACTTACCCTGACCGAGCGTGGACCGCCACGCCCGACCGGGCCCGACCGAACATGGAACGCCACGCCCGATCGGCGCCGAGTCCGGTGGGTGCGTGAGTGCAAACTCACTTATAACTTACTGCAGTTGGTTTTTGGAGAGTCAGAGTTTTTGTCATCGTTCTTTCTGAGTACAGTTACAAGAATCATTTCTCTCCGCTCTCCTCACGGTACAATCTTAAATGCATTGCACTCCAAGGTCTTCCGAGTCGCTTTCTTTGAGCGTCTTGCAGATAGTAAGGTCCCGATCCCAGCGCCTCGACCACCAGGAACGGACCACTCCATGGAGGCTCCAGCTTGCCTACAACTGGCTTGATTCTTTTCCATACCTTGTCCCCTACTTGGAAATGTCGGGGTATAACCTTCTGGTTGTATCGATTTCGCATCCTTTGCTGGTAAGCAGTCATGCGGACTGCAGCCTTAGCTCGGACCTCCTCAATCAGATCTAGCTCAGCTCGCCTTTTCTCCGCATTGTCCTCTCTATACAGATGTCTTCTGTCAGACTCACAGCCGACCTCCATGGGGACTACTGCTTCACTCCCATAGACTAACTGGAAGGGAGTGCATCCTGACCCCTCTTTGGGTGTTCGAAGGGCCCATAGGACACCAGGCAGCTCGTCCACCCAGGATCCGCCGACCTGATCCAGCTTAGCCCTGAGCCCTTTCAGAATCTCTCTATTGGCCACTTCAACCTGACCATTACTCTGGGGGTATGCCACGGAAGTGAAGGCCTGCTTGATCCCAAATTCCTTGCACCAATTTCTGATTATCCGACCCTGAAACTGCCGACCATTGTCTGATACTAGCTTGTGAGGTATGCCATACCGGCACAAAATATTCTGCCAAAGGAATTTCTTCACAGCTTGTTCGGTGATCCGGGCCAGGGCTTCTGCTTCGACCCACTTGGAGAAGTAGTCCACTGCCACCAACAGGAATTTCTTCTGACCTGCTGCTCTGGGGAAGGGTCCTACTATATCCATGCCCCACTGATCAAAGGGACATGATACAATGGACGTTCGCAACATCTCAACTGGTCGGTGCGATAGATTCTGATACTTCTGACAAGAAAGGCAAGAAAGAGCCATCTTCTCTGCATCCTTTTGAAGGGTCGGCCAAAAATAGCCGGCCAACAGGACCTTCCGAGCCATGGACCGACCTCCTGAATGATTTCCACAGCACCCCAAATGCACTTCTCTGAGCACATAGTCTGCATCTTCCTTTCCGAGGCATCTGAGTAGTGGTTAGGAAAAAGCCCGCTTATATAATGCATCCCCTATCAGAGTGAATCGGGCTGCTCTTATCTTATCTTTAGTATCCGTGCCTGCCCGGGGTTGTCTGGCAGAGTTCCTTCTTTCAAATAGGCGATGAATGGAGCTCTCCAGTCCCCCTCTATCTCCATTTCTGCTTCCCTCTCAACCTGAGCCACCAGCATGACCTGAGGTGAAGGCTTGGGGAAGACCCACGGACGGACCGAGCTGGCCAGCCTAGCTAACTCATCCGCCTTGGCATTGTCCCCTCGGGGGATCTGTATAATCTGAACTTCTTGAAATTCTGCTTGTAACTGTTGATATGTCTCTACGTAAGCCTGTAGCTTCTCGTCATTTACTTCGAACCGCCCAGCCACCTGTTGAGTCACCAACTGAGAATCGGAATGTAGGATGACCCGAGTGGCCCCGACCTGTCTGGCCGCCTGAAGGCCTGCCAAGAGGGCTTCGTATTACGCCTGATTATTGGTAGCCTGGTACTCTAGCCGCACGGCCAGATGAATGGGGTCTCCCTTAGGAGACATCAATAAAATTCCCACGCCACTCCCTGCCCGGGTGGCTGACCCATCCACATATATTTTCCAGACCTCCTCCTCTTCCTCTATATGAAGTTCACTTAGGAAATCTGCCAAGGCCTGAGCTTTGATCGCAGTTCTGGGCTGGTACTGAATATCATATTCGCTCAGTACAGTTGTCCATTTGACCATCCGACCTGAGACTTCAGGGTTGATCAAGACCTTCCCGAGTGTGCTATTAGTCAGCACTCGGATAGGATGAGCCAGAAAGTAGGGTCGCAGTCGCCGAGCCATCAACACAAGGACATAAGCTAATTTCTCGAGTGTAGTATACCTACACTCGGCCTCTTTAAATAAGTGCCCAAAGAAATAGACCGGTTGCTGTTCGGTCTGTTTCTGGGTTACAAGCACAGCGCTCGTAGCTCCCTCAGTAGCAGATAAGTAAACATACAATGACTCTCCTTCCTCGGGCTTGGCTAACACCGGCAGGCTGACCAAGTAAGTCTTCAATTCTTCGAAAGATCGGTCACACTCAGCATCCCACTGGAACTTGGAGGCCTTGCGCAAGATCTTGAAAAACGGTAGACTTCTGTCGGCCGACCGGGAGATAAATTAGGATAAGGCCGTGATCCTCCCAGTCAAGCGCTGAACTTCTCTTAGGTTCTTTGGCGGCGGCATGTCTAGTAGCGCTTTCATTTTACCCGGATTGGCTTCTATTCCTCGCTCGGTCAAGATATAGCCCAGGAATTTCCCACTTTTGGCTCCGAACAGACATTTTGCAAGATTGAGTTTGAGGCCATACCTTCGAAGGGTGCAGCAGGTTTCACGTACATCGGCTATGAGATCGGCAGCTTGGGAGGACTTGATGAGAATGTCATCTACGTATACTTCTACGTTTCTCCCGAGCTGCTCCTTAAAAACTCTATTCATCAGCCTTTGATAAGTTGCCCCAGCATTTTTGAGTCCGAAAGGCATAACGGTGTAGCAGTAGGTGCCTTCGGCCGTGACAAAACTGACCTTCTCTTGATCTTCTAAGGCTAAGGGCACTTGATGGTATCCCTGGTAGGCATCCAACATGCAGATGAGTTCATTCCCAGCGGTGGAGTCTACCATCTGATCTATCCGGGGGAGCGGGTAGCAGTCCTTAGGGCAAGCTTTATTAAGGTCTCTGAAGTCGATACAAACCCTCCACTTGTCACCCGGCTTGGAGACTAGCACTACATTGGCCAGCCAGGCGGGGAATTGGACTTCTCGGATGTGCCCAGCTTTTAGCAGTCTCTCCACCTCAGTCTGAATGATCTTGTTCTGTTCGGGGCTAAAATCTCTTTTCTTCTGCTTGACAGGTCGGGCATCATGGTACACGTGCAGCTTGTGCTCCATTACCTCTGGTCTGACCCCTTTAAGATCTTGTTGGGACCAGGTAAACACATCTCGATTTTGAGTCAGACATTCTATCAGCTGTTGTCTGAGGTCGGGCGGTAGTCCGGGAGCTATCTTCACTTTGGTTTCTTCTTGGTCGGGCAAGAGTTGGACCTCTTCCTTTTCCTCTATCAAATCAGCCCAAGGAGAGGGCTGAGAGGATTGCACCATGTTGCAATTAGCTGGCACTGCTCGGAAGGACTTACTAACCTCCACTCGGACGTCGTCCACATAGCATCGACGTGCTACCTTTTGGTCTCCTTTAGCTTCTCCGACTTGATCACCCACTGGGAACTTGACTTTCAAGTAGAAAGTGGACACCATGGCTCGGAACTCGTTCAACACCGGTCGGCCCAGGATGGCATTGTAGGCCGAGGGGGCGTCCACTACCAGGAAGGTGGACCACCGAGTCCTTCTTAAAGGTTCTTCACCGAGTGAGATGGCTAATTTGATCTGGCCCAAGGGCTGGACTTCATTCCCCGTGAATCCGAATAGAGGTGTGGCCACGGGCTGGAGCTCAGTAGCTTCAATCTGCAATTGCTCAAAAGCTTTTAAGTATAAGATGTTTACCGAACTCCCCGTATCCACAATGGTTCTATGAATCTGGTAATTAGCTATGATTGCTGTGATGACCAGGGCATCCTCATGAGGTACTTCTATTCCTTGTAATTCTGAAGGGCCGAAACTGATCTGCGGCCCCTGAGCTTGGGCGGAACTGCAGCCCACTTGGTAGATATCGAGTCGCCTAACCTGTGATTTCCGAGCTCTATTGGAATCTCCATAGGTGGGGCCTCTAGAAATCACGTTGATGGATCCGTGCACTGCATTTTGTTGATTGGCTTGCTCTTCGCTAGCATTCCTGTTCTCGGTGGAGTCGGGGGTCTGGAACAGCTGTCTGGCTGCAGAAGCGGTTGGTCGAGCCGGGGGCTCGCATTGGCTCGGTGACGTTCTTCCCTGACCTCGACCACCTCCTTGGTGAGCCCTTTTTGGACTTCCTCGACCGGCGCGGCCCCAACCTCTGCCGGCCTGCCAGCAGTCCTGAAGATCATGCATGTGGTTGTTATGGAAGGAACAATAGGGCTGCCACCTGGAAGGGAAGCAGCCCTGGGCCACTTGCTGAACTATTCCCCTCTCGACTCCTGGTCGGTGCCCCATAGCTCTGGGGCTTCTGAGAGGCCCCCCAGGAGGTACATTTCTCTGATGTTGCTGAGGATTCTCGGGTGCATGTCTAACCTCCGGTCGCCTGGTGGCTTGTGCTTCTTCAACATCTACGTATTTACTGGCTTTCCCCAGAAGGCTTTCAAAGTCCTTCGGAGGTTTTCGGATCAAGGATCTGAAAAATTCGCCCTCTTGTAAGCCCTGCGCGAAGGCACTGACTAACACCTCGGACGTAGCGGTCGACACATCCAAAGCCACTTGATTAAACCTCTTGATGTAGGCTTTTAAGGGCTCTTTGGAGCCCTGCTTCATGGTGAACAAGTTTAAATTGGTCTTGTGATGTCTCTTGCTACTGGCAAAATGCTGCAGGAACAGTTTCTTGAAATTGGAGAAGTCCTTGATCGATCCCTCTGGGAGTCTGTCAAACCATCGCTGGGCCGGCCCGGCTAGAGTGGTCAGGAAGGCCCGGCACTTGACACCATCGGGGTACTGATGCAGCATCGAAGCATTCTCAAATTTCTTTAGATGTTCTTCAGGATCAGTAGCTCCTCCGTATTCAGCAATGGATGGGGGTTTGAAATGCTTGGGCAGTAGCTCGTTCAAGACTTGGCTGGAGAAGGGGAACCCTGTGTGCTCAGTCGGGGTTGGCGCAAGGGGAGCCTTCCCTTTGTTAGCTCTGGTATGACTGAATGTAGCTTCGTGAGGGTCTGATTGCCCTGCTCCCTCAGCCGGGCCGAATAGCGCCCGGTGGAAGTGAGGACTCTCATCTTGTCGAACCCCTCCTTCGGTGCGCACCCGAGCAGTCTGCTCGGCCGGGCCCGGCTGAGCGGGTCGAGCGGCCGCTTGCTGTGCCTCCGCCAATTTCCTGGCTCTAGCTTCTATTAGCAGATCCAAGTCTTCCTGTGAAAGAGTAACAGTCACCCGGTTGGATTCACTCATCTTCGGCTCTCGATCAGGCGAGATTCCCACAGACGGCGCCAAATTTGATCCTGTCGACAAGCGAAGAGTCGGTTTGTAACGACCCGGCCCTGTCTAACTGTTGGCCGTGTCGTTACTCTACTACTAGTGGTCTTCCCGCCCCTGGCCAGCAGGTTTTTGCCTTCCCCAGGATTCGAACTCTAGACCTCCAGGCTAAAGTACTAGAGTTCCTAACTAATCCTGGTAACCCATTGAGCTATACCAGGATTAGTTAGGAACTCTAGTACTTTAGCCTGGAGGTCTAGAGTTCGAATCCTGGGGAAGGCAAAAACCCGCTGGCCAGGGGCGGGAAGACCACTAGTAGTAGAGTAACGACACGGCCAACAGTTAGACAGGGCCGGGTCGTTACATAAAAAGGCGTCTTTTTATTTTAACGACCCGACCCCTTGGGCGGCCCAACTGGCGCCCCACTTGGCGGCCCTCGGCCCCTTGGGCGGCCAAATCCCATTTGGCGGCTCCTTTGGCGACCTCTTGGGCGGTCGTTACTCATAAGTACTTCCCACCCCTGGTCAGTGGATTTTTGCCTTTCCTATGATTCGAACTCTAGACCTCCAGGCTAAGTACTAAAGTTTATGAATCCTGATACCAATTGAGCTGTAAAGATGGGAAGGAGGGGATTGATTTCAGTATCAGTTTCCTGCAGCCATTGCGATTAGGTGGTGTCAATCCAACTCCATTGTGCGGAGGCGAAACCCTCTTCCCATTGGGGGAAGCAACCTTAATGCCGGTGGTGGAAGTTGCGGTGGATCTTAGAATTGCAGGAGTGTCATCATCCTCAAGAATTGTGGTGACATTATCCAGCTTAGTTTGAAGGTGAACAAATTCAGGTTTCCGAATCATGTGAGCACCATAGAGTGCCGGTGAGCGTCCGATCGAAAGCCTAATCGGTTGTGGAGGTTTTGAACTTGAATAGAATGGCATTTCAACCGGTAGCCTGAGTGATAAAGCTCTCACTGTGAGATGAGAAAACTGAACACCGAAATAAGCTACTGAAACAAGCACAGAAAATGCTTCCTTCACCTGACACTTCGTAAGGGTGTGGCTGGCAAAATGTTTCCAGGAGCATGATGCTCAATTTGAATGCTTGTTTTCCTTCCTCCTTCCTATCCGCTAGTCATCTTCCTCAAAACTATTTTATATTTAGTTAGAGATAATATAATCAAGTTTATATATAATTAGGTTTAATGTAATTTAAGTTACGTTACAATATAAAATTTTGATTAGCTTTTACAATTTAGATAATATTATTATATTACAGTTTTAAAATTGTACAAACAAATTAATCAATTTTGTAATATAATCTTGATTATGTATTATAAGACTGATTACCTCTTATTAAACATAGTCTTATAAGTGTTGTAGGAAATGCTCCTTTTTCCAAAGAGTTAACAAAAATAAATTAAAATTACACAAATTTCAATTTATCTGTTGAATGGCTTGAACTGCCTTTTAGACAGAATGCAGTCTTTCGAGGAGATCTCTCGAGCAAGTTTCCTGACCAAGATCTCCTGTGCAGTATCTCCCGAGCAGTATTTCCCGATCAGGACCTAACCAGGATCTCTCAAGCAATATCCCCTACTATGATTTGAAGAGTTGTTGAGATATACGTAACGCAATTTCATTTAAACAGAAGTACTTTCCATTCACACATGCATTTAATTTGAAGCTCTTCACAACTCCACTCTCAACTAATTAATGAAGTCCACTCGCTCACCTTTTTAATAGAAATTGAAAAAATTAAGACAGCGTTTAGTTTGTCCCTTTTTCATTTTTATTTTTTTGAGAAAATATGATTTTATGTAAAATTATATTTGGTTTGTATTTTCCATTTTTATTTTTCAAAAAAGAAATATTATTTTTCTTAAAACTAAATAAATATCAAAATATTATTTTCTAAAAAATAAAAAAAATATGCATGCTTTTCTAGAAAACAAAAATAATAATAATAATTCAAATCAAACGCAGCTAAGCTCCTCTCTCGATCGTCTTGAACTGCCTTGATCTTGAATTGAAATACAAGCTCGCATTAAGCTCGAATAACGAATGCATCAATGCCGTCGTTTAAGAATAGTAAAAACAAGTTGCGCGATGGCAATCAGGAAGAGTAAAATGGCCGCAAGAAACGAGCAAACTGACCAAGGGCTACGGAAGTACTTGTGACACAGATCCGCAAGCCATTTATTGCAAGCGGCGCCGCAATGCTCGTTAACCTCCTTGAACACGCTCGAAATGTAGCACGTGTCGTGGTCGATCACCACCTCCTTGCAGAGTCCGTTGAACAGATTAGCCACCGCCTTGTTGCTTCCGAGTCCACTGACGATGATTCCATTGCTTTGAAGCAATCCGACGTCGTCAGGAGTGACGACGATGCAAGACATGAGCGACGCGTAGGCCGACACGTCGGGGCTCACCTTCCCGTAGCACTGCTCGAACGCAATCAGGTTCCTGAGCACGATGTCCGTGTCGTCGTCAACCTCGATCCGAGGGATCTCGAGAAATAATAGGGAACGTGAAAAACGCAACGTGAATACCGCGTGAATGACGTCACATACGCCACGTCAACCAAGTGAGAGGAGAAATGCCCTTTTATTTCTCCGAGACGAACCTGTGGCCCCTTTTCCCCCTCCCCCAACCCTCGCGCCGACAGAAATCCTCCGACAGAAGCAACGCCGTCTTCCTCCCTTGTTGCGAGGGCGCCGGCGTCTCATGCCCACGTTTCGTCCGCTGCTCCAACAAATGCTCGCCGAGGTTTGGGATGGCGTTGCGGCGCCGGGTGCCTGGGGGATGTGCGCCGAGGTTCGGGACGGCGTTACGGCGCCAGGGACGCACTCCGACAAACGCGCGTCGCGGCGCCGGGTGCCTGGGGGATGTGCGCCGCCGGCGACAATGGCGGCACCGTGGAGACAAACTGGGAGGTGCCGCCGGGGGCGTCGGAGTTCTCGCAGACGGTTAGGCTGCATCCAAGAGGGAGGAGGAGCAGCATGAGCAGCCCGCTCACTCTCTACCGCGAGAGGGGCACCGCCACGGCGAGGATGCTCCTCCCGTTGCCCGGCCCGCCACTCGATGTGTCCTCCTTCCCTCAAGAGGCATACTTCCGGATCACCGTCCTGTACGTGAAACCGCCGCCGCCGCCGCCTTCTCGAACCAATAAGCGAACCAAATCGACGAACGCCGGAAAGGAAACCGATCGCGCGAAGCTGATCGCGGAGAATTCAAATTCCTTCGAGTCTCAATCCACTCATCCCTCTGCTACCGATCAAATCAACCGTGCAATCCAAGAAACCAACGGATACGCCAAAGAGGAAGGAGGGAACCAAAGCCAGAACACAATTCTATCCTTGGGGCTCGCCCACGGCGGAACACTTCCCAGTGGATCATTCTCCGGCACATACCGAGGGTCCATCGGTTTCCACTCCAATGGCTCTGTCTATCTCGACGGTACGATTGCGATCCCAAAATCGAATCTTTCCTCATCGCTTACCAGATCTAGGTTTCAAAAGGGGGGAAATTTTGCAGGAAAGAAGCTAATTTTCGAATCAGAGAAAGCGGAGTGGGCGGAGGCGAACAGGGTGATCGGATGCAGCTTCGACCCGAGGAAGGAGGTGTTCTTCACGGTTGACTCCCAGCTGATGCACGTCATCAACTGCCATTCCGACATGTACAAAGCTCCCCTGTTCCCGATTCTTGGATCAAACAGCGACGCCATGGTTCTGGTCAATTTGGGGTAGAGCAGGTTCAAGTACCAACCAGCCAACGCGCACAGGCTGCTGAATCCTTGCTTCACCCGCTCTTCGTCGGTCAACTACGGCACCGCCGCCATCAGCGACCATGATAGCCGGGAGCTTTTCTCCATGGGACGGATCGACGCGCAGTGGTTCAACGCAGGAGCTCTGGTGAGTCGAAACCCAGGCAGCACGGCGTTTGTCGGAGTCGCGGCGTTCGTCGGAGTCGAAGCGCAAGGCGCTCGGATGATGAGACGCCGTCCCGAACCTCGGCGCCCATTTGTCGGAGCAGCAGACGAAACGTGGCCGTGTGACGTGCAACTTGGTTGATTGTTGCACATGTTTGACATGCATGTATATCTTGATATTATTGTTATTGAGTTGTTTTATACGTGTTTGGTCGTTATTCGGACTTTATACCATGCCGATTGATATATGTTATGCATGATTAGGTAAATTCTATAATTCTTATGGACTGTACACTTTTGAGTTCTCTACTCTGTTTATCCTTATTATGCCATGCTTATTTGTCTACTCATATACCCGCAGAGTCCGCCCGGACTCACCACCCCTGCTTCCCTTTTTGTTGTTTCAGGTAGCAGGTAGATGTTTTGCTTGGAGCCAGGAGATGATCCAGTTGCCAGTCCCTCGGTCCCAGTGTCGGTTTGTTTTGGTTTGTTCTAGAGTCTGTTTTATTTCCGCAGTTAGTTTTCCTTGTCAAGTATCGGTTTGGATTTTGTCGTTATTACTGGTACGTAGACCTTCTTTTATGTTTAAGATGGCTAAGTCATCCATTTATTTTGTTTCAATATAAACTGCGTGGTTGTGTCTATTTCCTATTGTTGTGATGCCAGTCGCATGTGGCTGAGCTATATTGGTGGAGATATTATGTATATTTGCCCCATATTGTCCGTCGTACAGGGGAGATGTTGCCCGATTTTCGAGGATGCATGTGCCTCTGGGGGCGTGACAACGGTGGCTTCGTGAGTGCAGACCAAGTGTTTGACGGAAGCTCATTTTGTTTAAATGATTATTACATGATTATTACATGAATATTCATTAAATTACATGATTATTACATGCTGCTGCGTGGTCGTAGTGAAGTCGTCATATGTCTCCATCCTACGATTTATCCTCATTGACTAGTGGCGACTCTCATTGAAAGTTGTAAGACAAGACCATCAGCCAAGCAAATTATATAATCAGACGTAAACCTGAATATCCTTGGTTATAATTAATAAATAAATTACATGATTACAAGTAATTTACCAAAGAAAATTAGGATATTTTTTTTAATTATTTTTTAAATCATTAAAAATGAATTTGTTAAAAAAAATTAATTTTAATTTATTTTATTAATAAAATTAATTCAAGTTTATTATATAAAATAAAATGAGTCTACAATTAAATTGAGTGCAAATGATAAATTTTAGCTCATAGAATATTTTAATATTAAATCCAATATAAAACACTCTCATACTAATAATAAAAATCAAAATTTAGGAGTTTAACTTATAAATGGGACGATCATAATCAATTTCTAAGGGTACATATACATAAATTGTATTTTAAATTTATCATTAATTTAAAAAAAGGTCTATTTTCAAAATTAATCAATTAAAATTAAAAACACTATCCAACTCTTAGGACACCTCGAGAGTTGGGGGTAAATAGCTAGGTTTTTCTTGTTAAAGATTTATCGTAGTGAAAGACTTCAAATAGTCGCTAATATCTTCATTTATTTGGCATCCATCTTCTTGACGTAACTAATCTAAAGATTCACATTGTGTACATAGCTATACTATGAACATGTTCTTTTTCGAAAATAATTCGGAGGTGGAGAAGCCTTGTACAAGCTTAATTTAAGGATTCAGTTAGGTCTAGTCTCTCGGTAGACTACCATCCTGCCTAGTCCCACTAGGGTTTTACTTTTCCTAACCCTCGAGTTAGGTCTAGTCTCTTAATAGACATCCACCCCGTCAACGTGCAATCCTTCCAGATCCACTTGGACTTTACTTAATTATTAACTAAGTTTGTCTAGTCTCACTGGGACTTCCCTTTGCCTAACCACAATTAGATTTTTATTAGTCAAATCTCCGATCAACTTTGACATACTTAACTTGTCTCACATATAATCTAATCATTATTGACAAATATTAAAATTCAAGCTCAAGTCAACTCGGAATTAATCAAACTGGTCAATTTTGACCCGGGGACAATTACACCTATACCTATAACTCTCTATGCACATAATTAAACAATAAGTTTAGAGGTAATCATGAGGACAGGATAAGGGTAAGGAATGCCATATTTGAGGAAGGTTTGTGTTTAAGGAGTGGTCGTCCATGTCATCGTCCGTTCCTCATTCGCTTCCTATTTCTATACTTGAAAAAGTGTCAGATCGTATTGGATTAAGTATATGTTGTCTCATTTAACATCTTATAAAAGATTATTTTCACGATTCAAATATAAGATTGCAAAATCATGTGTAGCTGAGCTCCATTGTTTGTTTTTATTTATTTCATGTAATGAATTGAAATGCAAGCATCAAAGTTGATTTTGAAGCCAAAAGTAGTTAAGAACAACGAAACCAAGCAGGGTGACATTAATCACAAACAACACCCTCGCACCGAACGATCGCGAGCAAAACGGCTTGTGATCTAGATACGCACAACACGCACCGTATTCACGATCAACACTGCCATGCTCGTTCATCTCCTTCGACACGCTCCAAATGTAGCCTCTGTCGTCCTTGCAGAGCTTGCGGAACAGATTAGCCACTTCCAAGGCCGACCCTGACTTTTGGGAGCCCTAAAGTACAACATCATACAAATTATATTTTCCAACCTCATCCAAAAAGTGAATATCATACAAAATATGTTTCCCAAGCTTCTCCAAAAATTGCAACACCATACAAAATATATTATCCAAGATTTTTCAAAAAGTACAATACCTACAAATACAAAAAAAAATAAGGATCAAATAATCATTGAAAAAATCTAGATCTTCTAGTTTTTTAAGAAGCAAAATCATCAATAAAATCTTCAAAGTCAAGTTTTTCTAACACCCCGTTTTCAATACATAAAATTACTAAGCATTTAATCTTTCTTGAGACACAGTTGAACACGAGTATGATTTTATCAATTTTAATTTAGAAAAACTTCTTTTTATTGATGCTACAATAACTGTTATAGTTAACAAAACTCTATAAGTAATGAAGATATTAGAAAAATAATCTAACACTTTTACGAACTCAAGAATTTCAAAAACTGACCTTATTTTTGTTGGTAAGCACATTTGTGTTAGGACCGGTAGGAGAGCTAGAGGAGGGGTGATTAGCTATGATCTTTGCTCGTTCATAATTTATTGCGGCGGAAGACTTGAGCAATGCTAACACCTTGATTTTTCTTGGTACCACCTCCTTGAGGTGACTAATCCAAGGATCCGCTCTTCCTCACTCTCTCATACACTATAAAAGATCTCCTTCTTGAGGTGGAGAAACTTCTTACAAGCTTACAAGAAGAAACACTCAAGAACAAGCAAATACAATATAAATCATACAAGATTTACACAACTTAGCTCTCTTTGCTTTTCTTGCTTCCTTCAAGCTTGGACTCGTCTCTTGATCCTTCGAAATGCAACAATACTACGTTCCAAGGCCTCACTTGAAATGACAATGAAGAAGGTGAAGAGCGTTGAAGAAGTGTCGGAGCGATCTCGCTTTAAACCTGCGTGAAAACCTATATACCCGAGACCTAGGGTTCTCTATAGTCGTTCAACGGCTATTTTTTGAAGCTTAATCGATTAGCCAATCGATTAAGAAGATTCAGCACCTTTCTGTGCTTTGCGCAATTCAACTGTAATCGATTGACCAATCGATTACCATCCTCCTTAATCGATTGCTCAATCGATTAAGAGGAGGCTGAATCGATTGCCCAATCGATTCAGCCTGCTTCTGTTCTCGCAAACCATTTCTCCCAATTGATTCCCTCCTTCCATAATCGATCACCCAATCAATTAAGAAGGCTTCTATTCAAGAGAAATTAACACCAATCGATTACTCAACAATTGACCCTAATCTTAACTTGTGTGCACAAGTCTAGGGTACCCTAATCTTAATTTGTGTGCACAAGTCTAGGGTTCCCTTGCTTAACCTCGGTCAACCGTGACCTGTTAGGACATTCTCACTAAGTGTCTAATCATCCCTTTAATCGAATTGGATTTTTCCTCGCCTAATTCCCAACTAGGACTTAACCTAGTTCTCAACCAGGTTTGCCTGACCCTCAAGTTAGGTCTAGTCTCTCGGTAGACTTTCACTTTGCCAACGTGTTATCTCCCCGTTCCAACTGTACTTCACCTAATCCCACTAGGTGTGCCTAGTCTCACTAGGACTTTTCTCGTGCCAGCATGCGATTTCCCCGATTCACCTAGTCCCACTAGGTGTGCCTAGTCCCACTAGGACTTTTCCCATGTCTGTGTACGATCTCCCTGATCCACCTGGACTTCACCTAGTTCCACTAGGACTTTTCCCATGCCAGCGTGTGATATCCCCAATCCACCAGGACTTCACTTAGTCCCACTAGGATTTTTCCCATGCCAGCGTGCGATTTTCCCGATCCACCTGGACTTCACCTAGTACCACTAGGTCATTTCCAGTCAAGTCTTCAGTCAACCTTGACCTACTTGACTCAACACGATATTTAAATATCTTACAATATTCAAACATCATTATCAAACATCGAAACTTAAGCTCACCAAGCTTACCAAACATAAACTTACCCGAGCCTAGTCAAACTAAGTCAACCCTGACTTAACAAAGATTGCACCAACAATTTGTAGCACTTGTAATTCAAAAAATAAATCATTAGCATCAATATCAGACTTGTCATTATATTTTAGAGCAACTTGAAGATTATCACAACACTCAGCAAACTATTATCATCCAGTGGCGGATATAGGATTATAAGTTCAAGGGGGCCAACGTAAATAATTATTATAATAATAATCAAGGAAATAATTATTATAATAATATCTTCTCTAATCTTTCAAAGATAATGTATATTGAGTTAAAATTTGAAAAATAAAAAAATATATTTTTTTAAATTTAATCATCCAAGGGATTTGAACCCTAGATGTATGCTAAAACAAAAATTAGACTTACCGTTAAACCCACTACAAATATAAACTTGTAAAGGAGTCAAATTATATATATACTAAGAAAATAAAATTTTCTATACTAAAAAAATAAAAATTTCTATATAAAAAATATATTATTAAAAATTTGGGAGGGCCGTGGCCCTCCCGAGTCCCCATGTAAATCCGCCCCTATTATCATCCATTGAAAGTAATTTTTTTGGATTGAGCAGAAAATCAAATTTTTTTTTAAAGATTTTCAAATGTTCAAATCTATTTTTTAAAAATGAAATAGCAATATCAACGACAACAAAAAAATAATTAATTCTAAAAGATTCCTCAGCAGATTATAAAATTACTTCATAATAATTTTTTATCAAATTGTTTCTTTCTATGAGTTGTATGTTTTTGAGAAAAAAAAACATGATCAATTTTCATCTTAGAAGCAATCTTTCGCTAATATCATAGCAGATTGGAAACCTTCCTCCCTATATCTTTCAAAATAAGAAATCAATTCTCTCAAAATCTTTATTGCAATGTCAATTTTCATATCTTTAAATTGTAAATTTTTACTAATCAATTCAATTTTTTTTTCAAAATGTGATGTCATATAGTAATGTCCAACAAAAATTCAAAACTTTCAAATTCATATGTTGCTAAAGATTCAGCCTCACTCCTAGAGTCCTAGTCTTAGCATCTTTACTAACTTTTGATAATTCATATAAAGCTTCTCTTATCTCATTTGGCTGAGTTATTATAGCTGTGATACTATTAACATGACTTTTCCATCTTGTTGCTGACAATGACTTTAGAGTTAATTGATAAACATAATCTTGTACAATCTTCCTTCTTTTTATAGAATTAGCAAACAAAGTATACATGCGTTGCACAACTCCAAACAATGACACAACCTTAACACAAGAATTTGTCATATCACAAATTGTTAAATTAAGAGAATGACAAACACATGACATATAAAATGCTCTTGGATTTATTTAAAGAAATCTCTTTTTGTACACCCTGATTTTTAGCTTTCATATTAGAACCATTATCATAACTTTGCCCCTGCCATTATCAATATTAAATCCAAGGATTTCTAAAACATATTGTAATTCATTAAAAAGTCCTAACCTAGATGTATCATCTACTTTTATAAACTCTATAAAATAATCATTTACCTTTATAGGATACACTAACACATTTACACATTGAATTATCAAAGTCATTTGCTCATGGCGACTTACATCTAAAGTACAATCGAGTATCACTGAAAAATATTTTGTTTCTTTTATTTTTTTTAATTATAGCACTTCTTACTTTAGAGCCTAGCGTAAAAATCAACTCATTTTGAATCTTATGACTAAGGTAATGATAATGAATCTCATTATTTTGAATGCGTCTAAAATGCTCTTGCATTACCAAATCAAATTTTGCAATTAATTAAGTAGCCCCAAAAAGTTACCATTACTAGCTTAGTAAATTTTTTCATTATCTCACGAAAAGTTAAATTATGCTTAGCAAGACATTTGACAACAGAAATAATCCTTATTAAAATAAGTTTCCAATATTCTTTCTCTTTCTTAATTTGCAGTTGTATCTCTTTCTCAATTGTTTTATGTTTTTTCAATCTAATTTGCAAATCAATCCAAGTTCTCGTGTTAGTAATATAGTCAATGTCATTCTCGTGTTGTCTAATTAAGTCTATCGCTTAAATGTTTCTAATCATTAAGACCTTCATTTGCTAGCAAACTTTTATTGTTCACTGATTTAAATAATTTATAACAAAAACTGTTAGAGTTTTGTGACCCGAATTTAGTTTGATCCGGCCCAAAAAGATCGCGGTGTAGAATACAGTTGTATTGTCCACTACAGAGGCTGAATATATGGCTATTACAGAAGCTTGTAAGGAAGCTATTTGGTTGAAAGGACTCTTCAGTGAGTTTAGTGAAGACTTGCAGATTACTACAGTATTTTGTGATAGTCAGAGTGTCATTTTTCTCACGAAGGATTAGATTTTCATGAGAGGACAAAGCATATTGATGTGAGGTATCACTTTATACGTAATGTTATTGCTCGTGGTGATATTATTATGAGGAAGGTCAGTACTCATGATAATTCTACTGATATGATGACTAAGTCACTCCCTATAGCCAAGTTTAAGCATTGCTCGGACTTGGTTGGTGCTAGATACTGAGATTTGCCTGTGGGGCTTTTGTGGAAGAAATGGAGAATGTTCTTTTGAAGATTTGTGGAATTCGCGTCAAGGTAGAGATTGTTAAAGTTTGGTGACCCGAATTCAGTTTGATCCGACGCAAAAAGATCGCGGTGCGACATATATGGTGAAAACTAAATTATGAAGAAAAAATTTGGGCTCTGTGGTGGCGAGCTTCGATCTCGGGCCCCCACAGTACGGATCGTTCCCTATTTAAAGGACTTATTATTAGGGTTTTGTATTATGATTAAGGGCTTTGACCCACCGACTTTGTATTCCATCGTTCATAGTGATTTTTCCTCCTCTGCCCGTGGTTTTTTCCCGTTAAGGGTTTTCCACGTAAATCTTGTGTGTGTTCTCTATTGTTCTTATTGTCGTTTTTCGTCGTAATCTCGTAACAAAAACAATATACTTTGTTCGCATCTTTCGAGTACACAAGTCATTTTCTATCTTGATTCTCTCCGTTTGATAATTTTCTTGTGTAATAACAATATGAAAAATGTCTCAATAGCTCATCTATAGAGAACTTAAAAGTACCTTCTCTTATGAGACTTTCTCCACCAAAAGATTTATGGTTTTATTAACAATGTTATCCCAAGATCTTGGATCATATATATCCAAAACATGCCCAATTTACTCTGACGCATTTTTATTCTCGATTATATTACCAACATCTACATTCCAATCATTATCATCATTTTCTCTCAATTTTTTCTGCTCATTAATTACATGATCATTTAATTCTTCTTGATTACTTGGTTGTTACTCATTTGTTACATAATCATTTAGCTCTTCTTCACTTTTTTCTTGTAATTCATGTAAATCTTCAATCGAAGAACTAATTTGAAAAAACTTGTGAAGAATACCTTTTTGAGTTTTAATTATCTATTCTACTCTTTTTTTTTATTCCTAAATTGATATTTCTTTGGAAACATATTTGCATTACAAATTTCATATGTAAAAAAAACACAAAACTAACATCAAAGCAACAAAATAAACAGAAAGAATGAAAATAATAATGAAAAAGCAATAAAACATGATTTATGCTTGAAGTAATCGATAGATATCACCAGGGGCGTAGCCACCTGATGGAGAGGGGGTACGATCGCCCCATCTCAAATTTTATTAAAAAAATAATATATATATATATATATATATATATATATATATTTGTTATCATTTTGCTTAGTCGATCACTACCATTCATTGTCGAAAACTAAAACTGATCACATATTTAGAAAGCTCATGACCTAAGCTATCCATTGCTACTACTTTTATGAGGAAATATCGAGATTTAAAATACTAAGTATTGAATTTTAAAATAAAATATCATAATAAACGAATGAACTAAATCGTAAGACATGAAGTGAGAGTGCTAAATTAAAATTGAATCCAGTTTGAACTAAATTCAAGTACGAAGATAATGATTACTTTGATTTAAATCAGGATTGATTTGGTCAAGTTATGGCCGAATCAAGTTTAATATTTAAACAGGTTCGATCAATTTAAAACGAATTAGGATAGTTTTGAGAAAAATATTTATATTTTTTCTCTCCCTTTTCTCCCTACGCATGTCACAACACCGACATATCGTATGTCACCTCTTCGTTCATTCATCTCTTTTATTTTTCTTTTCCTCTTCTTCCACAATTGCTTCTTCTCTTTCTGTTCTCCAACGATAGTAAACCTATAATTTGTTCCACTCATCTTCTTAAGCACAAGAGATTACTTTTCTTCTCCTTTCTCTTCTCCAATGAGCAAGAAATGTAGTAACAACTGCTACCCTCTTCCAACAATAAAAACAGTCCTCTGCTCTCACATCTTCCCCTCTTCTTATATTTTTACAATTTTATTAACACCACAATTCTTCTTCCTCTCCCTATTGTCTCTCTTCTCTATTTTTCTCAAAATCAATGGTCTTCTAAGAGGAGTAAGCTATTTCTTTCTTCTTTAATGTTTAATTAATTAAAAAAAAGTTGTAAAGTATAAATTTTATTTTATTAGGTAGCTACTTAGGATAATTATTTAGAACACAATGAAGATCATATATGTAGAAATGCTAAATATTACGAGAAAGTGATATCATAAATGATTTTTTGACTTTAAATCATAAAAAGCTTTGAGGATCGATATATCATTGTTTCAACTAAAACTAAGAGTTGTGATAAAAAATTTTGAATTTAAGTTCATTTTCAGCTCCTTAAATTCAAAATTTAGATTTCTAAATGATGAAATTAATCTACATTAATATTTAGGATTTTTGAAAATCGCCCCTCCTAGTCGAATATCTTGGCTACGCCATTGGATATCACCTTTGCAATAATTCCAAGCCGAACCACAAATCAAAGGCAAAGAACAAAGAGAGATGGAACTCACGGTAATTTTTAATCTTTGAGCACAAATCAAACTCACGGCAGTCAGGCAGGTGGAGTTTCTCCTCTCGTTTTTTCACTATGGCTGATCAGTACTCAATATTCATTAGCCAGTCCAAAGCAGCTTCCCAAAGCCGACGTCCAAAAAAAACTCCACGCCTCCTCCTTTCTCTTCAACCTTATTCCTGTCTCCTTCAGCCATTAGGGGAGTTCCAAATCAAACTGACAGAGTAGAGCAAATTAAATGGAATTATATTAAATTGATTTTTTTAATAAATCCAATCAATCCAAATCTCATCAAAGTATAAAAACCATCGAATAATCAGATCATCAAGGGCTTAGTGTCCGCCCATCCCACATTAATTATAATATTCAAATTAATAATCTCCGTAATTTTTCTTAATGTTAGTCCTGAGATGGATTGACGGAGACACTGAATAAACGAATCATCTTTTAATATTTTTTACGGTTGGACAACTAAATCAATCTGAGTTGAATTAATTAATTCGTCCAGAGATGACAGTGGGTAAGATCTATCCAAATATTTTGTGTGCATAAGTAAGTATATATATATGCCAGTGATATAGGCTTTGTAAACCTCAAGGACCCAATTGAAATATGATAAGACCTTCTAGTGGTAAAAGATGAATTGCCTTCAGTGCCCCCACAGTCTGACCCAATTTTTGTTTTCCTGCGCTCAAAAAATACTAAAATTCTTTGTAAATACTCATTAAATTACATAATTATAAGTACTGATTCACGAAACAAAAATATGAGCGGTTTTTTATTTTTTAAAAATTATTTTTTTAAATCATTAAAAATGGCACTGTTAAAAAAATTTAATTTTTTTATTTGTTTTGTTAAAAATTAATTCAAGTTTATTTCTTAAAATGGAGTTAGTTTACAATAATAAGTTGTACGCAAATCATAAATATTGTCTTGTGCACTATTGCAATATTAATACAATCAAATTTACACATGCAAATTAAATACTCTGTTAAAAAGATCGCATTAAGCTCGAATAATGAATGCATCAATGTCGTCGTTTAAGAATAGTAAAAACAAGTTGCGCGATGGCAATTAAGAAGAGCAAAATGGCCGCAAGAAACGAGCAAACTGACCAAGGGCTACTGAAGTACTTGTGACACAGATCCGCAAGCCATTGATTGCAAGCGGCGCCGCAATGCTCGTTGACCTCCTTGAACACGCTCGAAATGTAGCACGTGTTGTGGTCGATCACCACCTCCTTGCAGAGCCCGTTGAACAGATTAGCCACCGCCTTGTTGCTCCCGAGTCCACTGACGATGATTCCATTGCTTTGAAGCAATCCGACGTCGTCAGGAGTGACGACGATGCAAGACATGAGCGACGCGTAGGCCGACACGTCGGGGCTCACCTTCCCGTAGCACTGCTCGAACGCAATCAGGTTCCTGAACAGGATGTCCGTGTCGTCGTCAACCTCGATCCGAGGGATCTCCAACTCGCCGTTCCTAAAGCTGACGTCCAAAAAGCTCCGGGGATTCTCCCTCCTCTTAAACTTTATTCCTGTCTCCTCGAGCCGCGTTGCACTCGGGATCCATCCTAACTGTTGATGATCGTGACCCGTAGTAGTACTGCCCTCAAGCTTCGGCGGGACGATGAGAGAATGGAAAAGGTGAAGAATATGATGAAACTGTTCGCTGGGACGGGGCACTTGGGGTGTCTGAATATCTGCGAACGCCCTAAAGAACTCGACCACCCAACTTGTTAACTGGCCACGTTGGACAGGAAATGCCGAGTCAAACAGAGTTTGAAGCAGGAAGAAGGGGAGCTGATTCTCCAGTAGCAACATATCTCTCCCCAACAGATTTTGTGATCGCAGCATGCTCATAACTACACTTGGATTAATCTGCGTCGCCACAGATTCAAATCCACCTCCCATCTTCCATAGCCACAAAGTCATGATCACGAACACGCAGTCCAGCAGCAAGATCTGCACCAACTCATCTTCCATCATGTCTAGTCGCTCTGCATAAGCATCGCGCGCTCTGTTGGCATTTCCTTCGACCAGTCCGAGGTAGTCCCTCAAACCCATTTCAGGGACGTTTTTGTGCAGTAGCTTGTTCAGGAACAGCCATTTGAGCTGGTTCATGGGCTCGAGATGGCCCTTTTGGTGGTGGTAGGGTCCGAGTGCGACCATCTTCGCCTCGTACGCCTGGGGCTCGACTCCTCGAAGGAATTCTGGGACTTTAAAGATCGTAGGCTCTCCACTTCGTTCGTTCGCCTCCTCATTCATGATAGCCAACTCGATTTCTATGTAACTCACCATCTCGTCCAACATGATCACAAAGCTAGCTCACTACAACAACGACTAAAATCTTTAACTTAGATTATATTTTTATTATTTATAAAAATCTTAATTATCATATATGAAGACATTATAAACACAATTTATTTTCTCCGAATGAATCCAAAAATCAAAGCTTAATGAACAATTTTAATGAACATGCATGGTTAATTATTATTATTATTATTTTTTAACAAAAAGATGATCACTTAAGAACAAATATATAATTTCTACCTGGCGATACTGTATCTACTTCCCGATCTCGATCAAGAAAAAGAGAAGCGTCAAAAATCAAAATAAAAGGAAGAAAAATTAAGAAGAAATGAACCTGAACAGCTTCAATGAAGACGAAACTCCTCTCATCCTTGAGGCCAACCGCCAATATATATAAAGAGACGAGGTGCCGTGTATGCTTGCTATTGATTAATTTCATTATAATTTGATGCATGATTAGCTAAATAAAATTAATGGTAACTTTTTTTTTATACAAAAAAAAAAGAAAGTTTATTTAAAGACCATATATATCTGTAGGCGCACATGTTTTAAAAATATACTATTTCATTAAACAACTCTTAAATTGAGTTGTATTTTTTCGATATCTAATTAAAGTCTGATTAATCCAGATTATCAAAGGGCATTTTGTTTAGGGATTACAAAAATTCTAGTAGGTTGAGTATTAATATTATATAGCATATGGAATGTCAACGAGCAATACCGATTGTGATTAGTCAAAATTGATAGAGGACGAGATATATAGTGCTCAATTAATACATACATAAATGGTGTTTATCTACCATAATTAATATAAATACATTAAGAATAACTTGCATACATGTGCTAATATTCCCACAAGCTCATAACCATTCATTAACACGCAAGTAATTAAGATATTTTATAACTGAGAGATAAAATATAATATTTTCTTTAAAAAATTAAGTTATAATTAAAAAGTCATAAAATTAGTCAAAATTTGGTGAGATAGAAATTAAAATGATGAATAATTTATTCCGTATGCATGATCTCTCCGTTCATTTGAATCCCTCCGCTATTTATTGCCTTGGGATTGATTTCGTGAGTGGGTCGACGGCCAGGTGGTGGAAGGAGGTGCAGGACCCACAGCCGAGGAGCGAACTGAGGGGGTTCCCTACGCCGCGTGTCAGACACCAACTTCATATGCCACGAAGATCATTAATAAATTTTCACGAAATGGAATGGACTAATAATTAATACATAAATATTATCATTAAAAAATTTAAATAAATTCTGATAAAGTTAATATGTCCATCTTTCAACTGACGTGTTAGTCGTAACATCCGTGCAAATATTCTCCCTGATTTATCTAGTCTGACGGATTGGCGGGCGCTAGGGAACGATTCACCTTTTGCCATCGTGAAAATCATTAACAACTTATTTGGCTCAGATCTGGTGTTTAATCTCCGGCGAGATGGTGATTTGAGGGAGGATGAAGACGATGGAAGTCGGGGGCGGTGCTATACTTTGATTGGCTCAGATTTGTGGGCGCAATCGCTCAATAGGTATCGACATTGTTAGCTCTTCTTGAAGCATTTTATAAGGATTTTCTTTTTCGAACTTTGAAGTGTTTTGTACAGATTGATCTATCATATGATCACCTTATTTTGGTTTCGCCAGTGAGTAGTTGCTATCCATCATTTCAAGTATTTTGCTAATCGTTGAAGTGTTTTGCTTGGGTTAGGGTTTATCCAAGTGTGTCTTTTTGGGAAACATAATTTAGGTTAGGCTTACATTGCCTGAGGTACACAGCTAATATACTAGAGAGTTCGCCAGGCATTATTGGTAACCTAGCTTCAGTTTTTCACTGTCAAGTACCGATACTTGCAGTTGCAATTAGCTCATCACATATGTAATTAAACATTGGAAAGATGAGCAAATATATAGTGGCCCAAAGACCTTTAGAGAATGTTACTTGTCATGAGATTAAGATGGTAGGAAAGGTGTATTTGCATTTGCATCATGGGTGCTTTGATAATAGAGTCCATATTGCTTTCCTGATGGACTATACTAAATCACAGTGCAGTAAAGTACAGCTACTATCGAATGAGCAACTAAGAAGACAGAACAGTGCACAGGAGATAAAATCCAATCCTTTTGGCGTCAAGACATTGGAAGGGCTTCCATGTAAATAGCTGGTTGATGGCCTGAAAGGGACTTTACTAGAGTGGTTCGATTCACTTAAATGCAAGTCAATATATAGATATAGAAAGTCTTGTCATTTTGCTAAATCTTGAGCGGATAGAATGTTCAATTTGACAATTAATTCATCTTACTTTAAATTGTGAAACAACAATGGCCAAGGGGTTTAGTTCATACACAAGATGAGTAGGGTGCACAATCACCTACTTTACCAAAAATATTTCTTTCTCAATCAGCTTATGCTCAATAACCGGTGATTGTTAAATGAGTTTGGAATGGATAAATCACAATTACTTGTCACTGTTACAAGTATGGGCTTTCTTGGTCATGGATATTGGAAGTTTCACAAGTACCCCACCCATTGTCATCTCTTCTTAATACAACATAACATAGCCAATAAACCATGATCTTGCAGTTGACTCTAACTTGGTAGGCAATATAGAAGTTTTGATGCATCTATGTCAGTACAAGTATATTGACATGAGTTTGAAATATATTTCTTTAATTAAGTGCTTCTACAGTGCAACTAGATATTTTACCAATTGATCCAATCTCTAAATTGTTCTGTAGTCATATTGTTTAAAATGGCCTTGTTATCTTGCCAATTAACCAAACAGCTAATAATTGTGTTTAATTATTTCTCTCATGATGTATTCATGAAAAAAAAGTTTTCTTAATTTCTCTTTCTGAGAGCCTTGTTCAAATCCCATTTGTACCTGCTGTCTAATATGCCAAAGTTTTATTAGATGCCTTGCGCTTTGTGCGTGAAACAAGTTATTTTCCTCTGCATCAAGAATCTTTCTCATTTATTTTGTATGTGTTGTCTGATAAAGACCATGCTCCTGCTTCTGTAGTCCACATCTTAAATGGAGACTTCCCTCCTAGATGGACACTTAACCTGGAAGTTGTCTTAGCCTATTCTTCTCCTTGACATGCTAAATTGAGCCAAATGTGAACACATTTTGAGACTAGGGAGTATATAAAGCTGGAGCCTACTCGTATAGTCCTACATGGGCAGGTCAGGACATCCTGACCATATGTTTAAGAGAGTAGAAATTTCTCTTTAAATGAGTATTTTTGCTCATACTGTATGCTGATGTTGTCAAATGTGATTGAATCAGATGACTAGCTTAATTCATTTTAAGTTCAATCCTTAATTCATATTACTTTTAGACTGCAAAAACATTAGGTTTTTTTCTACTTTGTAGCTTGTTAATGTAGCTTTTACTGCAGGCGTACTGACAGTGATTTGACTGTGAAGAAAAATGGGAGCTTTCTCTTCACTGAAGATAGCACAACTGATGTTTATCCTTTGATTCTAAGGATCTCAGTTACCCGGGAAACAAACATACTCGTAGTGAAGATTAGCAAAAAGGTGTCTGTCAATACTTTGATGTCATCGTCAGTTTGAACATTCAGGTGTTATTCTTCTTTTGCTTGCATACTATGATTGTGAATCATATAGGTGTCACATGCTAAGAAAACTAGTAGAGTCCCCAATCTGTTGCTCTTATATGAGACTGAGTTTGGAATTGAGTATCAACACTTTTCTATATTAGAAAATAAATCTCTGATTAACCATCTGAAACACTATTAAGAAGATGCTCCCATACTTAATGAACAGGAAACAGAATATCAATTGCTACTAACCTTAAAATAACTATTTGATAATTTGCAATTATTCCTTGGGGCTAATTGCCAAGTATTAACAAGTGCTTGAGTCTCCTCAGTGTGGGGTTTTCATTGCTTTGTCATTTGAAACATGCTTTAAGAAAAAACACTTTAAGAATTGCATTATTGAAAATACAACAATTATCTTTCCATTGCGAAGTATATTTTACCAACTCTTGGTGTTTTCTAAAAGGGCCCTTACAAAGCACTTTTACCCTTACAAACACTTTTACCTAGGGATGACAATGGGTCGAATTTGGGTTCGGATTCCATATCCTTTGCCCCCATCCCTATTTATTATATCCATCCTCAATGCCTCATACCGTCAGAGGATCGGATATCATACCCAACCCAAACATCCTATTACCACCAACAATTGCATTTTTTTTATTTAATATATAAATAAATGAATGTATAGATAGTTTTGTTACCCTGCACACCCATCTATGGGCAACTCGTGAGCACCTAGTGTTAATTTTTTCAAAAAATTCACTACCTTTAGCCTAAACACTAAACCCTATTTTTTTTTAAAAAAAATTAACACTAGGTGCTCACAGGTTGCCCATAGATGGGTGAGCAAGATATATATATAAAATCCAAAAATCCAAAAATCCAAATTGTTTTTCTACCAGATCCGCCTTCATATTTAAATCCAAAAATCCCCATACCCAATTACCTGATTATTTAATCGGGTCCAAAAAAAATCCTTCCATATCCTCCTCCATTCGGATCGGATATCGGATCCTCCACCGGATAAATGTTTTACCATCACTATAATAAAGATAATAAAATATATAGTATATTGTTGAATATATATTACCATCTTAAATTGTTTTGAGTATGAAAACACTGATTAATTTCTTAATATATTTTTCTAATTAACTTTCTAGTTATGGATAAGATAGATTTTTTTGTTTAAAATATTATTTATATAAAACTAATATAGACTATTAAAATTATAAAAAGAATAATTGAATTGTAAAATTTCAGTATGAAATATTTTGAAATATAATTGTACAACAAGTATCATTCTAATGTAGTATATAATAGCCAAAAGTTATAAGATTATAAAATCTGATTGTATTAATGTATATATATAAAATCTGATTATATATTATTTTTGAGAACTATTGTATTATCTAATAGTAAATTATTTATAAATAATAATATGTTATTGGAATCTTAACTAACACAATATTGATAAAAATATAAGTTAAATATTTTCTTCTTTTGCATATTATATATTAATTCTCTCCTTTTATTACTGACATTTAAATATTTTTATTTTATAATAATTTCTATATTATGATATTAATTATTGATTTTATTATAATTTAATAATAGTATTCCTTGTATATTGCTAATAATTTTGGCATTCTATGCTCATTTTTGTAATATTCTAAATGCTTTTTTTATAGTATTCTAAATGTTGGTTTGGGAAAGTATTTTCTTCTGTATATCTCTTCACCTGCTTTAATTTTTTTTTTTTGGCAAAAACGGTGCATTCCTAATCTGCATTGTGAAATATGCTTAGGAAAAATGGTGCTTTATGAAATTGCACTTTGAACATGTACTTACCAAACACCTCATTTGCATCACACAGTCCTTTGAGACCAAAGGGCATTTTCGTAATGTGCTCCCCAAACCACCTCAATCTCTTGGGGGTTCCTTTTTCCTTTTCAATTGACTCTTTTGGAATTGGAAACTTGTCATGTCTAGTTATCTTCTACATCTGCGGTCACTATAGTAGCTTATCATGTCTTTGATGGTCACTTTAGTCCTGCATAGTGCATACTTTTATGCTCCCTTCCCTTGTGTTTACTGAGTAGAACCATCCTCTTAATCATTAAGTTTAATATCAAAATAGTTACTATAAGAGGCAAATGCAAAGAGTATTCGATGGTCTACACTTGTACATGAGTACTTTTGTTCCCAACTAATTTGTTCTTTCAGTAAGATATACTTTTGCTCTCTAACCATGCAAATGTGTTTGTCATATATAGGACAATGCTGTTGAAAATTACAAAAGGGCAAGCAAGATTTTCGGCATTGATTCAGAACCTGTATGTGTACATTTGAGAGATATATCCTCATTTCTGTCCCTGATGGGAAATGTAGCTCATTTGAGTTTTTTTTTTTTTCACTTTCATTTGTTGGGGTAGGTTCACATATGGGACTTCTCTGGACGAACAAATTTGATATTAATGGAAGAATGGAACAGGATTCCTCTAGATTGTAATCCGAAATCAGATCAAGAGGTAACTTCTTTTTCACTGCTTGATTATAGTCTACTTCAAGTTTATCTTCATTGATTAACTTTTCTAATGTGCAATGATCGTGTCATATCATTTTCTTTTTTAACTTGTTACGGTAATATCAAAGATGGTGATGGTTACCTGGCCAGGTATCATTGCCTACGAATTACCAAGTTGCAGATTACTTGAAAGTATAGTACCTAAGCTTAATCTATTTAACTTTGGTATATTTCTTTTACTGTCTACTTTTAATTTTAGTTGGGAGCAGAAGTCCAACGCATAAGTTCCATCACGGGATGCATTCAAGTCTTGAATAGATCATGGCATTTTATATCATATGTTCTGGATAAACATGAATCTTCTCCATTTAAAGCTTGATGTACCTTTAATGCCTGTAGTTCAATTGTTAGCCTAAAATGCTTAGAAATATTCTTGATTGTCAGCATGTGATGTTTAATGATCCAAATTGCAGCATTTTGCCCTAGTGAGAGAAATGGCTCGTAACATTATTCTTGTAAAATATTTAAGTCTATAAACTACCAGCGCACAGCAATGCACCATATGGGGCTAAACTTTGTTGCAACTATTGAAGATAATAGTAAGACTATATTTGTAGACTCCTGATACTCATTTATTGACAAGTTTATCTGTGGGTATAAAATTTCATCGTTTTCCATACTAGCTGGTAGGTTCTGATTTTCTCCAGTATGGTTTTGGGTGCTAACCCTTATTCTTTGTAAACCTCATAGGGGATTATTGTTGACATGATGAGAACTAACATCACTTCTTTCAGGGCTTATTGTTGACGTAATGAGAACTAGCATCACTTCTTTCTGTATGTGCTTGTGTATTTGTGCTTGCTGCCTTCAATATCAGCCATGTTGATTGGCATTCCTAGTTTCCTTTTTCAACAACTCGTTATGAGAGGAGGCTTTAGTACAATTCTCTTGCCATGCACAAGCTTAAAATTGGTACAAAATTTTGATGCCTTTTTACACATAGGTGCATTGCATTGTTGTCCTATCATACTGTTATCATTCAATTATCTTATTTAGTTGCATTAATGAAATGGCATGTGAACCAGAATAATGCATTTTGTGGTTGGCTCGTTTGATTATCTCGGCCAACTTGTCCTCTTGGTCCATTTGGCTTATACAAGACTTACTTCCTGTTCAGTACGTCATACCCACCCAATATATTGCTTTGTCTGCTTCACTAGACTCATTTGGCCTATTTCGTATGCCTGTCTCTTCTGTCTCTTCTAGTCTGCCTATTCTGTTAATTTTGTTCAGCTTGTCAGATTGTTCAGACTTTATAACCGATCCATTTTCCTTGACATGCCTGATCCTTGTGATCCATTCAATATGCCCAACCCACTTGATCCACCCACCACTTTCGGGCAACCATGCCTCTCTTGTTCCCCTAACATGTTTGGTAGCTACTTGGTTTTCCCAACATGTTTCACTAATAACAAAGCCAAGCCAATACCAGTGAATCATAAGTGTCATACTGGATCTCATCTCAACTTGAGCTTGCACTAGAACAGCTCACCTATATTGGATGGCCTGAACTAGGATAATAATCTGCAGTAACATGTTCAAAGGAGTACTATAGACACTTGGTTAGATAAGATAATTAAGAGTTTTGGTGCCAAGATGTTTAGAGATGCCTATCTATCTTTCTAATAAAAAAAAGATGAGTGTTTTGATTGACTTTCTTTTATGTGTAACTGAGGATGGAAGAGGCGCCTGTAGGCAGTTTCAAATAGTCAAAATATTATTTTTATGTAGTTAGTTCTTGTTCTTTTCATGTTACTATTACATTTCTTTGCTTTTGTACTGTATCTAATAGATAAACCAAAAAACACATCAGTTGCTTCGTTGTTATCACTTTGTAAGTGAAAATATGCTACTAGACTTAAAAATTTCGTGCTTTTGTGACATTTTTGCTCTGTTATTCTGTACAGGTTCTTCTGGAAGTGCAAGTCTCCGCATTATTAGAAAACATGATCTGTAAAAGTGAAGCTAAGAAGGACAACCTACAACTAGATCAGTCTAAATTGACTGGTTCCTGTTATGGTGACCCTCTTATGTAGGGGTGTAAATGAGTCGAGCCGCTCGTGAGCCGCTCGCGAGCCGCTCGGTCAAAACTCGACTCGAGCTCGGAGTTGACCGAGCTCGAGCCGAGCTCGAGCTGGCTCGTTTACAATTCGAGCCGAGCCCGAGCCAATTCAAAGCTTGCTCGATGGCTCGTCGAGCCATATCGAGCCAAGCCTGGGATCTATCCAATAAATCCAAGGGCTGAGCTGAATGCTGAAGTGAACGGTCAGGATTAGTAGATCAATTAATAAAAAATTAAAACTCAACAACTCACTCAAATCTCGACCTCGACTCTCAAGACAACAAAAACCCTAGTGGCTAATACCCTACCTCTCGCAGCGTTGCCGCCGCTACGTGATGTCGTGATTTGCTTCGACCTTCGACCTTCACTGGAAAACCCTCGTTCCCCGCGTTTCCCAAGCTTTCAAAACTCAAAAGCCTTTGTCTCGCTCGCTGCCTCAAAAACACTCCTTCGTGTCGCTGTCGGCTGCCTTAACTCATCTCCGTGTCTGCTCACCAACTCGAAAATTTCTCCTCCTTGAGACTCTCTCGGTTCTGGGACAAGTTGCTTGCAGAGGCGAACAAGTTCCTTTTTGGAATTGTAGTTCAAGACTTTAAGCGTTGTGTTGTGTTTGTTTATTTTTTCAATGGAAAAAAAAGAAAGTCTTATGGCTGATGATTGTTAAGGGAGAAACTATCAAATAACTTCTTAGGCTTCTCTTTGTTTTGTTCCTCTTTCGTGTTTGTTTCTTGTGAATTTAATTTCTTGATCTTACTTTAGCTATAGAGTTCTTCAGTAGTTTCTCATCTTACATATAAAGGTTTTAGAATTTAGATTGTATTAAATTCTTTCAACTTTGACCTGGGGAATCCTTTCTTTCACAAGAGAAAGGTTTATTTTACGCTCATGTTCCAAACAAACATAGTGAAAAAGAATCATAATCGTTTGTATGTTAATTCTTTATAGTATGTTGATTGAAAAGATTTTTTTCTCCACTACAATCAGGTTAAAATGCCTGATATTCAGTTAGGAGTCAGGACTTAGGAGGTCAATCATTGAGAACCCATGGGGCTAAATTTGCTAGATTCCATTGCTGCTTCCAATGTTTTGTGAATTTATCCTATAATTTATAGGCCTTCTTAATAAACTTTATATTGCCTTTAGTGTTCTTATAATGAATTATACTGTTGCTTCCAGTCTTCTTATATGAATTATAAGAAAAATAGGTTTTCTTTGTTTATCTTCTTTAGAATTTATTCTTTGAGCTTTTTTCAGCCATGGCATGCTCTTCTAATTATTGTTTGAGCATTTTATAATTTATTATCTTTTGATCAGTTATGTCGCTATCGCTAGAAGAGTCATCTATTCCAACCACGGTAAACAGTGCCGTTGCTGAAAATAATGAGGTTAATCTTGAGATCAACAAGGAAATTGGCACAACTAGTCAAGAAGCACAAGAAAATGCTGAAGAAAAAAAGGAAGAGGAGTTCCAAATAAAGAAAAGGAAAAAAAGTTCAGAAGTTTGGAATGATTTTGACATAGTGGATGGATCAAAGAAAGCTAAATGCAAACACTGTCAATCTCTTTTTTACAGTATGTAAATCAGGAGCCACATCAAGTCTTTTAAGACATAGATCAAATTGTGTCAAGAGGAAAATTCATATGCGAGCAGCTGAACAACAAACAAAGTTGAATTTTTTGCCCACTGATTCAGCTTCACCATCTATTCCTCCGTTACATTCTGGAAAATTTGACATGGAACAAATGAGGGAGGCTGCTGCTCATTGGATTATGATGCACGAACATCCATTCACCATTCTTGATGAAGAGGGGTTCAATTTAATGATGAGACGTGGAATGCCAGAATGGCAAAAAATTAGCAGGACGACATGCAAAGCAGATTGTATGAAAATTTATGAAGTTGAGAAAAAGAGGTTGAAGAAAAGTCTAGAGTGTGTTGATAAAATAAGTTTGACAACAGATTGTTGGAAGTCCAAGACTCAAAAAATTGAATACATGGTTGTCACTGGCCATTGGATTGATTCTTGTTGGAATTTACAAAGAGGGTTTTAAGTTTTATTAACATTCCACCACCAAGGGGAGGTCTTCAAATTTCTGATGCCATTTTCAAGTGCATGAAAGAGTGGGGCATTGAAAACAAGGTTTTCACAATTACAGTTGATAATGCTTCAAGTAATGATTTGGCTATTCGGTACATGAAGACACGATTCGAAGATCTAGAACATTGGCATGCCAAGGAAATTTATTTCATGTTCGTTGTTGTGCACATATCTTGAACTTGTGCGTTCAAGATGGGTTGAGAGAGATTGAAGATATTATTATTAATATAAGGGAAAGTGTAGAATATGTAAATCGTTCAGAGGCAAGACGTCTACAATTTGCAGAGTGTGTGCAACAATTGCAGTTAAAGGATAAAAAATTGATTCGTGATTGCAAAAACCCGGTGGAACTCGACTTTTGAGATGTTAAGTTGTGCACTCAAGTTCAGAGAGGTTTTTCAGATGTTTAAAGAACGTGATCAGTTTTATGGTTGCTGCCCTCAGGAAGAAGAATGGGACAAAGCTCAAAAGATTTGCTCACTGTTAGAGGCTTTTTGGACAGCCACGCATATCATTTCAGGTACTGAGTATCCTACTTCAAATTTATTTCTTCAAGAAGTTCAGAAAATAAAGACAGCATTGGATACTTATGCACAACATGAAGATTTGTTTCTTAAGCAGCTTAGCTAGAAAAATGAAAGAAAAGTTTGACAAGTTATTGGGGTGATTGTAATCTATTGATGGCTATAGCTGCTGTGTTAGATCCCAACCAAAAAATACTTGCAATTGAATTTTGCTTCCCTAAACTTTATTCTGAATTTGATGCCTCTATGCATATCTCAAAAGTTAAGGAAGTAATTAATTCTCTTTATGAAGAGTATGTTTTTGAAGAAGCTAATAAAGGAGGTCTCATCCATCTGAGTCCGAGAGTTTTGGCTCTTCAAGTGTTAGAAAAAGTCAACAAAGTTCTGTGTATAGTTGGGATGATTTTGATGACTATTGTGCAAAGTTGAAACTTCAGAGACTAAGCGATCTGAATTGGTAGATTATCTTGAAAAGGGTCGTTTAAAGAAGAATGAGATTCCTAAAATATTTTCATGCTTAGAATGGTGGAAGATGAACAAGATGCAGTATCCCAATATTATCAAAGATGCAGCTGATATTTTAGCAATCCCAGTGAGTTCAGTGGCTTCAGAAGCAACATTTAGTGCAGGGACAAGAGTTATTGATTCTTATCGTTCATCACCTCTCTCCAGACGCAGTGCAGGCTATATTATGTGGGGGTGATTGGCTTCGACACATACATGGACTGAAAAGAAGACTAAGGTAAGTTAAATTCTATTATTAGTTTTCTAAGTTACAAACTAAATTTCATCACTTATTTATCTAATTTTTACTTTTTCAGAGAGAGAAAACTTACCAAGAAATTTTTCTTCCAGTATCTACCTCTAAGACTTACAGTAAGGTAAATTTCATTTTTTTACACAAGTATAAACGTGTAATCTGTTTTACACAAGTAAGGAAAATACAAGTATAAATGTGTAAATCTATTTTTTTCTTGCACAGGGCTGCTAATCTTCATGGTTCATATTTTAGTATCATGTTTAGTCTTCATCTATTTTGTAACTTTTCATTCTTAAGAACACTAAATCTTGCAAAAATCGTTATATTTTAAGTTTTAACTAATTGGCATCTTGATTCAATATTCACAGCCGCGGCGAGGATGCTTTGAGATATGCGAGGAAGGCGGTCAAACTTCTGTATCTTTACTGGTATAGTGGTATTCTTATACATCACTACTACATATATCCCATTCAGCACTCTAAAATGCTTCTATATTGAAAGGAAGCATACTGTCATACACATACTGCCATTGCAGGATATGGGAGCATACTGCACTCCATCAGTCCATCTCATATTGATTCAATTCATCTAATTGTACAATTTATGGATTTCTAATTTGTAGAATTATTTTGACACATACGTGCTACTGTCATCCATCTAATTGTACAATTCATCTATTGTCATACACATATTGTCATCGATTTGTTCATACTCATAGAAACTTGCATTTCTCATCCTAATAATGTGTCATGCTGTCCTTGTAGGATATGGGGCGTCCCTTTACAGTTTACACTAATGAAGAAGCTCAACATGGAAGATGTAATCAAGGACATTTTGGAGAAGAACACTTGATTGGGAATGGATACAGGATTAGTAGAAAAGCTACGATTAGAGAGTTTTATTATGAATGTCTCTATGTAATTTTATATCCTGTAGAAGATTGAGACTTTAAGTGGCAATGTGACATTGTTCTAAACTTCTAATCTGTAATTCTGCATGAACTGCTCTTTGAAGTTTGAAGTGATGCTTGATGCTCCTATCTCTAAGCTTCCCAAATGTGATCTATTCTATTGTTTAGTTGCAGAGTTGAGTTAAATGATGAGACAACATTATCTGTCGTTTTGGGCATTTATACCTTTTAGATGAACTGCTCTTTTAAGTGATGCTTGATGCTCCTATCCCTTATATTGAAGTTCTTGAACTGATGAAGACTTGAAAAGAGCAAACAATAATTTTGAAACAGAGAGTTTACTTTTTGACAGAGGGACGAGGAGAGCCTCTTGAGGATAATGCTATGTAATTTGCAAGTATAAAATCCAGATTTGTGTTCTTTATTCTCTACAATGCATATCCAGTGTTCATATATTTTTCTTTTCATCGGAAGCCATGTTGATCAGTTGATGGTATCGCCAACAAACTGCCTCATGCATGTAACAAAGAACTGCTTGGTAACACTACAAG
>JAGFNQ010000811.1:572651-694536 GCA_024364735.1 Boesenbergia rotunda | reverse complement strand
AAAATAAATCACACTTACTTTTGCATTGTTGGTTCCTCATGGAGTTAAATCAATTTGTCCCAAAGTTCCTTAGCACTGTTAAATGTTTATTGAGCTCATCTTTTGTCAGGCCACATTGTAGGGTAGTTACTTCTCAATCATCAACTTGAGTTTTCTTTTTTGATGGGGGGGGGGGTCCATTTCTCCATTTATAATGGTTCTCCGAAATCATCAATCGATAACGTGAATCCCTTCTTGACAATGATCCACATGTCGATTTCTATCTTCAAGTAATACTCCATCCGCTCTTTCTAGTAGTTGAAATCATCATAGTTGAATAGTGGTGGGTAAGTGGTGTGTTTGTGCTGGAAGCACTAGCTAATCAAACTTGGGTTTTGATATTGATAAAGATTCAAAGTTAAGGGTTATTGTTGTGTTTAATGAGATGAACTAAGTGTGCAGGAAATCCTAGTTGATGTTAGGCAAAGAATTCTTGGTCATGTGGATTAGGCAACGAAGATCTGGTTGGGTGATTGGGCACAAAGTCCTGATTATGTGGATTGAGCAACGAATCCCTGGTCGTGTAGATTGGATAGAAATCTTGGCAGATCGGGGACGATGAACGAAAATCCTAAGGGTCGTGGACACCAGGTGAAAGTCTAGATAGGTCGAGGATCGAATGTCTAGCGAATGTCCCAAAAGTCTAGATAGGTCAGGGACTTTGGATCTGATTAAAAAATCACTGTTCATCTGT
The DNA here is from genome assembly GCA_024364735.1 of Boesenbergia rotunda. Lineage (NCBI taxonomy): Eukaryota > Viridiplantae > Streptophyta > Magnoliopsida > Zingiberales > Zingiberaceae > Boesenbergia > Boesenbergia rotunda. The sequence goes on along the minus strand of JAGFNQ010000811.1, from coordinate 693,803 downwards.
CCTGATCGGTCTGGGTGACTGATCAGGCTTCACTCTGATCGGTCTGGTGACCGATCAGGCTTCACTCTGATCGGTCTGGTGACCGATCAGGCGTGTATAGCCGCGAGAGCTGGGAATCCCAGCGAAGCAGTGGATCGGTCTGGTGACCGACCCACACGCCCTGGATCGGTCCGGTAACCGATCACTTTAATTCAAATCGCACTGTCAGACGCTCTGATCGCGTCTGACCATATCCAATTTGCTGCCACTTACATCTGATATTTGATTTACTGTGTGACACACTGCTCTAACACCCTGATTAAGCTGCAGGTGACAGGGGAGGATTCAAACACTCAAGGAGAGGTCAATGGAGGCTTTCCTTGGAGCAGGTTTGTCCGATTCTCCATTTCAGGTTGCAACGGCCGAGCTGCAGACTGGAGCCGAGACTGGGGCTTGGCTGAGGGGATCTCAGGAAGACCAGAGAGGGCTCAGTGGTAGCTGGCGTTGGCAGCTGGAGGCTACGGAGGATGTTGTCACCTGGTGCTGTGTGGAGAATCAAAAGCGCGGAAGCAAGCTTCGTGAAAGCAGAGTTCTGGAACTAATCTTCTTGTTGCGCCTTGAGTTCTCCATCACGAGCTTGCTGTGTTCTTGAAGCTTCATCACTTTGAGCAAGCCACTGATTTCGAGAAGCAATCATCCATTACTTGAGCGCTTGAAGGAGAGAACAAGGAGCTTGGAGTCCGACAGTGGGAAGACACGAGGAAGGGTTCTTGCGTGAGATCGCCACTGGGTGGAGCTCAGGGAAGCTTGCTGTGTTCTTGTCCTTGCTAAGTGTTTGAGTAAGATCCTTCTAGTTGTTTCTTTGTGCTTAAACGTTATCTGTGATTGAAACACTATGGAGAGGTTTCTCCACGGAGAAGGAGGTTGCTTTCTATCCAGTGATAACCGGGGCTTGATCTGCCAACGATCAAGGGATCGCCCACCTTAAGGGCACGCCAAGGAGTAGGGGCAAGTTATCCCCGAACCTTGTAAACCCTCCTTGTTAGCGATCTTGCTAATTGTGGTTGTTTGTTTTCGATTTCGGTTTTCATTTACTGCACTGCTTCATTTCGTTTCTTCCGCTGTGCTACTGATAAGTTGAGTGCAGGAAACTTGTTAAGTTTCAAAGAAAAGTGATTGGTTATATTCACCCCCACCCCCTCTCTAGCCATCTCGTTTCCAACAGTACTGTCCCTTTTCATTGCATTCATAGCAAGTTACCTCCAAATTTGACTTGCCTAGTTTGCATTGACTAGTTTGCTTGTCTTTTGCTTAGATCACCCTTTTTATATCTTTCTTAGTGAAGTTCTTCTTCTTTATGAACATCTTTTAGACTAGGTTTATGATTTCTAAGGTTAACTCTAGGGGTGTAAATGAGTCGAGCCGCTCGTGAGCCGCTCGCGAGCCGCTCGGTCAAAACTCGACTCGAGCTCGGAGTTGACCGAGCTCGAGCTGGCTCGTTTACAATTCGAGCCGAGCCCGAGCCAATTCAAAGCTTGCTCGATGGCTCGTCGAGCCATATCGAGCCAAGCCTGGGATCTATCCAATAAATCCAAGGGCTGAGCTGAATGCTGAAGTGAACGGTCAGGATTAGTAGATCAATTAATAAAAAATTAAAACTCAACAACTCACTCAAATCTCGACCTCGACTCTCAAGACAACAAAAACCCTAGTGGCTAATACCCTACCTCTCGCAGCGTTGCCGCCGCTACGTGATGTCGTGATTTGCTTCGACCTTCGACCTTCACTGGAAAACCCTCGTTCCCCGCGTTTCCCAAGCTTTCAAAACTCAAAAGCCTTTGTCTCGCTCGCTGCCTCAAAAACACTCCTTCGTGTCGCTGTCGGCTGCCTTAACTCATCTCCGTGTCTACTCACCAACTCGAAAATTTCTCCTCCTTGAGACTCTCTCGGTTCTGGGACAAGTTGCTTGCAGAGGCGAACAAGTTCCTTTTTGGAATTGTAGTTCAAGACTTTAAGCGTTGTGTTGTGTTTGTTTATTTTTTCAATGGAAAAAAAAAGAAAGTCTTATGGCTGATGATTGTTAAGGGAGAAAACTATCAAATAACTTCTTAGGCTTCTCTTTGTTTTGTTCCTCTTTCGTGTTTGTTTTCTTGTGAATTTAATTTCTTGATCTTACTTTAGCTATAGAGTTCTTCAGTAGTTTCTCATCTTACATATAAAGGTTTTAGAATTTAGATTGTATTAAATTCTTTCAACTTTGACCTGGGGAATCCTTTCTTTCACAAGAGAAAGGTTTATTTTATGCTCATGTTCCAAACAAACATAGTGAAAAAGAATCATAATCGTTTGTATGTTAATTCTTTATAGTATGTTGATTGAAAAGATTGTTTTCTCCACTACAATCAGGTTAAAATGCCTGATATTCAGTTAGGAGTCAGGACTTAGGAGGTCAATCATTGAGAACCCATGGGGCTAAATTTGCTAGATTCCATTGCTGCTTCCAATGTTTTGTGAATTTATCCTATAATTTTATAGGCCTTCTTAATAAACTTTATATTGCCTTTAGTGTTCTTATAATGAATTATACTGTTGCTTCCAGTCTTCTTATATTGAATTATAAGAAAAATAGGTTTTCTTTGTTTATCTTCTTTAGAATTTATTCTTTGAGCTTTTTTCAGCCATGGCATGCTCTTCTAATTATTGTTTGAGCATTTTATAATTTATTATCTTTTGATCAGTTATGTCGCTATCGCTAGAAGAGTCATCTATTCCAACCACGGTAAACAGTGCCGTTGCTGAAAATAATGAGGTTAATCTTGAGATCAACAAGGAAATTGGCACAACTAGTCAAGAAGCACAAGAAAATGCTGAAGAAAAAAAGGAAGAGGAGTTCCAAATAAAGAAAAGGAAAAAAAAGTTCAGAAGTTTGGAATGATTTTGACATAGTGGATGGATCAAAGAAAGCTAAATGCAAACACTGTCAATCTCTTTTTACAGTATGTAAATCAGGAGCCACATCAAGTCTTTTAAGACATAGATCAAATTGTGTCAAGAGGAAAAATTCATATGCGAGCAGCTGAACAACAAACAAAGTTGAATTTTTTGCCCACTGATTCAGCTTCACCATCTATTCCTCCGTTACATTCTGGAAAATTTGACATGGAACAAATGAGGGAGGCTGCTGCTCATTGGATTATGATGCACGAACATCCATTCACCATTCTTGATGAAGAGGGGTTCAATTTAATGATGAGACGTGGAATGCCAGAATGGCAAAAAATTAGCAGGACGACATGCAAAGCAGATTGTATGAAATTTTATGAAGTTGAGAAAAAGAGGTTGAAGAAAAGTCTAGAGTGTGTTGATAAAATAAGTTTGACAACAGATTGTTGGAAGTCCAAGACTCAAAAAATTGAATACATGGTTGTCACTGGCCATTGGATTGATTCTTGTTGGAATTTACAAAAGAGGGTTTTAAGTTTTATTAACATTCCACCACCAAGGGGAGGTCTTCAAATTTCTGATGCCATTTTCAAGTGCATGAAAGAGTGGGGCATTGAAAACAAGGTTTTCACAATTACAGTTGATAATGCTTCAAGTAATGATTTGGCTATTCGGTACATGAAAGACACGATTCGAAGATCTAGAACATTGGCATGCCAAGGAAATTTATTTCATGTTCGTTGTTGTGCACATATCTTGAACTTGTGCGTTCAAGATGGTTGAGAGAGATTGAAGATATTATTATTAATATAAGGGAAAGTGTAGAATATGTAAATCGTTCAGAGGCAAGACGTCTACAATTTGCAGAGTGTGTGCAACAATTGCAGTTAAAGGATAAAAAATTGATTCGTGATTGCAAAACCCGGTGGAACTCGACTTTTGAGATGTTAAGTTGTGCACTCAAGTTCAGAGAGGTTTTTCAGATGTTTAAAGAACGTGATCAGTTTTATGGTTGCTGCCCTCAGGAAGAAGAATGGGACAAAGCTCAAAAGATTTGCTCACTGTTAGAGGCTTTTTGGACAGCCACGCATATCATTTCAGGTACTGAGTATCCTACTTCAAATTATTTCTTCAAGAAGTTCAGAAAATAAAGACAGCATTGGATACTTATGCACAACATGAAGTTTTGTTTCTTAAGCAGCTAGCTAGAAAAATGAAAGAAAAGTTTGACAAGTATTGGGGTGATTGTAATCTATTGATGGCTATAGCTGCTGTGTTAGATCCAACCAAAAAAATACTTGCAATTGAATTTTGCTTCCCTAAACTTTATTCTGAATTTGATGCCTCTATGCATATCTCAAAAGTTAAGGAAGTAATTAATTCTCTTTATGAAGAGTATGTTTTTGAAGAAGCTAATAAAGGAGTGTCTCATCCATCTGAGTCCGAGAGTTTTGGCTCTTCAAGTGTTAGAAAAAGTCAACAAAGTTCTGTGTATAGTTGGGATGATTTTGATGACTATTGTGCAAAAGTTGAAACTTCAGAGACTAAGCGATCTGAATTGGTAGATTATCTTGAAAAGGGTCGTTTAAAGAAGAATGAGATTCCTAAAATATTTTCATGCTTAGAATGGTGGAAGATGAACAAGATGCAGTATCCAATATTATCAAAGATGGCAGCTGATATTTTAGCAATCCCAGTGAGTTCAGTGGCTTCAGAAGCAACATTTAGTGCAGGGACAAGAGTTATTGATTCTTATCGTTCATCACTCTCTCCAGACGCAGTGCAGGCTATATTATGTGGGGGTGATTGGCTTCGACACATACATGGACTGAAAAAGAAGACTAAGGTAAGTTAAATTCTATTATTAGTTTTCTAAGTTACAAACTAAATTTCATCACTTATTTATCTAATTTTTACTTTTTCAGAGAGAGAAAACTTACCAAGAAATTTTTCTTCCAGTATCTACCTCTTAAGACTTACAGTAAGGTAAATTTCATTTTTTTACACAAGTATAAACGTGTAAATCTGTTTTACACAAGTAAGGAAAATACAAGTATAAATGTGTAAATCTATTTTTTTCTTGCACAGGGACTGCTAATCTTCATGGTTCATATTTTAGTATCATGTTTAGTCTTCATCTATTTTGTAACTTTTCATTCTTAAGAACACTAAATCTTGCAAAAATCGTTATATTTTAAGTTTTAACTAATTGGCATCTTGATTCAATATTCACAGCCGCGGCGAGGATGCTTTGAGATATGCGAGGAAGGCGGTCAAACTTCTGTATCTTTACTGGTATAGTGGTATTCTTATACATCACTACTACATATATCCCATTCAGCACTCTAAAATGCTTCTATATTGAAAGGAAGCATACTGTCATACACATACTGCCATTGCAGGATATGGGAGCATACTGCACTCCATCAGTCCATCTCATATTGATTCAATTCATCTAATTGTACAATTTATGGATTTCTAATTTGTAGAATTATTTTGACACATACTGTGCTTACTGTCATCCATCTAATTGTACAATTCATCTATTGTCATACACATATTGTCATCGATTTGTTCATACTTCATAGTAAACTTGCATTTCTCATCCTAATAATGTGTCATGCTGTCCTTGTAGGATATGGGGCGTCCCTTTACAGTTTACACTAATGAAGAAGCTCAACATGGAAGATGTAATCAAGGACATTTTGGAGAAGAACACTTGATTGGGAATGGATACAGGATTAGTAGAAAAGCTATGATTAGAGAGTTTTATTATGAATGTCTCTATGTAATTTTATATCCTGTAGAAGATTGAGACTTTAAGTGGCAATGTGACATTGTTCTAAACTTCTAATCTGTAATTCTGCATGAACTGCTCTTTGAAGTTTGAAGTGATGCTTGATGCTCCTATCTCTAAGCTTCCCAAATGTGATCTATTCTATTGTTTAGTTGCAGAGTTGAGTTAAATGATGAGACAACATTATCTGTCGTTTTGGGCATTTATACCTTTTAGATGAACTGCTCTTTTAAGTGATGCTTGATGCTCCTATCCCTTATATTGAAGTTCTTGAACTGATGAAGACTTGAAAAGAGCAAACAATAATTTTGAAACAGAGAGTTTACTTTTTGACAGAGGGACGAGGAGAGCCTCTTGAGGGATAATGCTATTGTAATTTGCAAGTATAAAATCCAGATTTGTGTTCTTTATTCTCTACAATGCATATCCAGTGTTCATATATTTTTCTTTTCATCGGAAGCCATGTTGATCAGTTGATGGTATCGCCAACAAACTGCCTCATGCATGTAACAAAGAACTGCTTGGTAACACTACAAGCCTGTGAATTTGTGATATTTCATTGATGAATCTGTGATTTTTTTTACATCTATGAATGTGAATGTGTGATATTTTTTTACAGCTATGAATGTGAATGTGTGATATTTAAAATAACATTGTTTTCCATAAATAAATAAGAACTTGATGAGGTATTTGTGGTTAGAAGGTTTCGGTGGAGGTTCTCATGTAGCAGAGGTTGCAAGTTCGAATCATGACCTTACCCCATTTTTATTAGATTTTTCGGCTCGAATTTGGCTCGAGCTCGGCTCGAGCTCGACTCGAGCCGAGCTCGAGCTCGATTTTACTAGCTCGATCGAGCTCGAGCTCGAGCCGAGCTCCTTTGGTTTTCTCAAGCTCGAGCTCGAGCCGACCTTTGGCTCGGCTCGGCTCGACTCGTTTGCAGCCCTAGTTAACTCCTCACTATCTTCATCCAAGTCCGATTTGTTTTCTTATTCCAATGTTAGTTCAGTTTTTGACTTGGCCTCCTTATTCTTTGTTTGACCTACAATTAAGATAATACCTTTCTCAAATTGACTCAAGTTAGTCTACTCATGCAACTCAAATTCACAAAATATTTCATTTATCTTTATAATTTTAAGATTCCAAGAAACTTTTTATGTATTTACTATGGATGCTCATAAAGAATTTTGAGGAAATACTTTCGATATATATCTTATTATATTTCAATTTTTCATTTGTTGTCCGATCAAGTAAAGCTCATTCAAGAATCAAGATATCTCTGATTTGTGCATGTATTTGGCTCATAAACTCACCGTCTTTCATTTGACAGTTGAATAGTTTACTTAAAAATAAATCACACTTACTTTTGCATTGTTGGTTCCTCATGGAGTTAAATCAATTTGTCCCAAAGTTCCTTAGCACTGTTAAATGTTTATTGAGCTCATCTATTGTCAGGCCACATTGTAGGGTAGTTACTTCTCAATCATCAACTTGAGTTTTCTTTTTGATTGGGGGGGGGGGGGGGGTCCATTTCTCCATTTATAATGGTTCTCCGAAATCATCAATCGATAACGTGAATCCCTTCGTGACAATGATCCACATGTCGATTTATATCTTCAAGTAATACTCCATCCGCTCTTTCTAGTAGTTGAAATCATCGTAGTTGAATAGTGGTGGGTAAGTGGTGTGTTTGTGCTGGAAGCACTAGCTAATCAAACTTGGGTTTTGATATTGATAAAGATTCAAAGTTAAGGGTTATTGTTGTGTTTAATGAGATGAACTAAGTGTGCAGGAAATCCTAGTTGATGTTAGGCAAAGAATTCTTGGTCATGTGGATTAGGCAACGAAGATCTGGTTGGGTGATTGGGCACAAAGTCCTGATTATGTGGATTGGGCAACGAAGCCCTGGTCGTGTAGATTGGATAGAAATCTTGGCATATCGGGGACGATGAACGAAAATCCTAAGGGTCGTGGACACCAGGTGAAAGTCTAGGTAGGTCGAGGATCGAATGTCTAGCGAATGTCCCAAGAGTCAACGATTGGATGCTGAGCAAAAGTTTAAACAAGTGTTTGACAAAAGGTAACTTCACCTGAGAGGAGTAGGTTGTAGGTCTCGTGCAGACCCACTAAAAGGGGTGAATAGCCCTACAAACAAATACTAGATCTATTGCTAATTTTTTGCAAAGATAGAAGTTAGTTAGCAATTAAAATAGCAAAAAGCATAATAACATAAACTGAACTAGTTAGAGACTATGAATCACTTGGTTGCAACTAGGGTAATTGCTAATCCAAGGCATTGAAACAGCTCACTAAGAATTCTCCTTTGATGTAGGCGGAAAAGCCTCTTCTAAACTTTGAACAGCTCAAAGAAAGAGTAGGAAAATCAATTACAAATGTTGTGCATCCTTCCTAGCTCTAGAGGGCTATTTATAGTCGAAAACTATTACCATTGTTCTGACGTGGACCTGAGGCGCCTCAGTTGTGATCTGAGGTACCTCAAATGGATAAACTTTATCCACACAACCAACGATAAGTTTTCGATAAGTGTTGATTTGAGGAGTCTCAGTTCCGACTTGAGGTGCCTCATGTGCAAACTGAGACACCTCAGTTATGCTCTTGCGTAGAACCAATCTCCTCAACTGAGGTGCCTTCCAAGGCAACTGAGATGCCTCAGTTGACTATCTGGTCAAAGTCAATAGTTGTGTTGACTTTTAGCTTTTCATTCGCTTGGGTGATTTTCGACCAATTAGAGTTAGACTCATTCGAACTGGACTCTGACCTTTCGCCTTGAACGGGCTTCCTCCCCGGCTTCTCATCCTTGGGGCATCACACACATCCTTCTCGTCCATCGGTGTACTCTTCCACAGTCTTTGTGTAGCTTGAATGCACCGAGCCTATCAACTCTCTTCCCCATGTCATCCTTCTCGTCTGCTGCATCTTTCGCTCAACTTTCTGTGCTCCTAAGCTTTTGTACACTTAAACACAGGGATCAAACCAACCAGAACCTAACATAACTTAGTTGATCACATCAAAACTACCTTGGGGGTACTTACATAGGTGAGGATGCGTTCCCCATTGAGGGAACAATATGTATCAGTCCAACCTAGGATTTCCTTTAAAACTTAAAAGTTAGGGTCGGACAATCTGAGACTGTCAATTATACTTTATTTAATATTATATATATTTGTCTATGCTAACTCTGTGATGCAGTATTGATTAAGCTTGGAATTGCTGATTCAGGTGCAGCCGCCTGGATGGATTCAGGCTCAGGTGCCTGGATGTATTTAGATGCCTAAATCCGATACAGGCATCTAAAAGGTGTTCAGGCCTCTCTATCATCTCGGCGCACGCAGTAGGAGGTGGCTACTTTAGGTTGGTCGACGCATGTCAAATCCAGGTGCCTCAAAGGGATTGAGGCACCTAGGACAAGATAGAGATGACTGAGAGGAGCTGCACTTAGCGCTCACCACATTAGTAATACAGGCGCCTCAAAGGGATTGAGACACCTAAAGATGGATAAGCTAGGATGACTTAGGTGTTGGTGCAGAAAGCACCATATCGAACCTTGTTTTGATATTGGCAAAGGATTCAAAGTTAAGTTTATTGGTGATCTAACAATGTTACTCAAGTGTACAGGAAAAGTCCTAGCGAAGGGCTGCTAGGCACCTGGCGAAGGGCTGCCAGGAAACAAAGTCCTAGCGAAGGGCTGCTAGGCACCTGGCAAAGGGCAGCCAGGAAACAAAGCCCTAGCGAAGGACTGCTAGGCACCTGGCGAAGGAATGCCAGGATACAAAGCCCTAGCGAAGGACTGCTAGGCACCAGGCGAAGGGCAGCTTGGTATCCAAGACCTGGCAAAGGACCGCCAGGCAAAAGTCCAACCAGAGGAGCGGTTGGCATCAGGTACAATCTCCCGAGAGGAGTAGGTGAGGACGCGTTCCCCGTCGAGGGAACAGTAGGCGTCGATTCGACCTAAGGTTCCATTTTGGAAACCCAAAGTCAGAACCAAGACAGCTAAGGCTGTATAAAATAATATTTTATGGTGTTTTGGACTAACCATGGATGCAGGACCGAAGGAACGAGTGTCTGCAGCTCAGAGAGCCTCAAAGGAATGAGGCAACAGCTGACCAGGGCGCCCGGAGTGTCCCGGCCGCCCCCAAGGTGAACACAAAACACAAAACCCAAAGAATTGCTTCTGCAGCTGCTATCCCGGGCGCCCCTGTGCTCCCGGGCGCCCCGGACGCTCCGGGCGCCCCGCATGCTGCGGGCGCCCCCAGTGACAGCTACCGAAGCAGCTCCCCTCGAAGCCAAGAAGATAGAAGTTTAACCCGGTCAATCCGGGCGCCCCGAGCGCTCCGGGTGCCCCGGTCAAAGCTGATCCCGAAGTTGAAGAGATCAGAAGCGACCGAGCAAATGACGGATCGACTGACACGTGGGGGGCGCCCCCGATGTTCCGGGCGCCCCCAGGTCCTATATAAAGGGCCCTCGACCCCAGGCTTCAAGGCATCACTTGATTCAACGCTTCTACGCTCTTCTGCTCTCGCACCTCGCTCCGAAAACCTCCCAACTCGAGCCGACGACGTCCCGCTGCTCCGGAAAAAGACAACCTACATCGGACGTCGGTAAAAAGAAGAGCTTCCTGTTTTTCAGTTTACTATACTGCATTTGTAATCAATCTTTGTAAACTGCTTTTGCGCCTTATATAGAATTGCCCAAAGTAAACGATCAACGATCGTGGGTCTTGGAGTAGGAGTCGACCCAGGCTCCGAACCAAGTAAAAAATCTCTGTGTTTGCGTATTTTATTTTAATCTTCCGCTGTGCAATTTCTCTTATTTTAAATCCGAACGCTTTCCGATATTCACCCCCCCTTCTATCGGTTCTCTCAATCCAACATTAGGATCAGATCAGATCCAATTGAGGTGCCTTAATGCTATAGAGGCGCTGGGATTCTCCTTTATGAGGGTTCAAACAGTGCGCTAAACCTACTCTTGAGATGATCAAACAAATTGCATATTGCTCTGAACTTCGACTACGATGCTACGATACTGCTCTGACAGCTATGCTTTACTCTGGATAAATTATTTGTTGGTATAATTGTTTAATTAATTGTACTTTCAAGGTCATATTATTGTAATATTCTAGATTGATAGTGATTGGTCTAACGAAAGTGATCGACGATCACAGACTTTAGAGTAGGAGTTGTCACAAGCTCCGAACTAAGTAAAAGAAAAATGCTTAACTTGTTTTTCATCTTTATTTTAATTCTGCTGTGTATTGACTTCACTTTTACGAAACCGTGAAAAAGCGAAGAACATTATTGCCCCCCCCCCCAGTGTTTTCTCTCAATCCTACACGGTGATGTATTCTTCTTGACTGACCATCAGGTTTTTACAAAAATGAAACTGAAAAGATGTTCCAAGACTTTTTTAAGGTCTTGAATAAGTAGTGCAACAAAAGATAATAAAAAATAAACAATTTAATTTTTCAAAAATGGAAAATTTTGAAAGCTCCAAGGGTGGTTAAACCAATTCAGAGCGTTCTAACTCTGATATTAATTGTAGGGCTAAAAAGTGTTGGGTTCTCCCGGCACCAAAACACAAAAACGCAGCGGAAACAAGAACCCTCGAGTGATCCATGCGAAAGAAAACTCGTACAAAGTTCATCTGTCTAATAGATCTATCTAAAGTGTATACCTTTGGAGCGTGCCCTTTGCTTATCTCGCTCGTCCAAGATGCGCTGGATCTCTTGCACGTTCAAGTGTCCGTGTCTCTATTCGTATCCACACGGACACAATCTCTCAACTTCGGGAGAACTACCTTAGTTGTGCTAGCAACTTGAGGTAGCTCGCAGAACACTAAGAACCCTACAATAGGGTTTCGACCAAAAGAGGAAGATGAGAGAGGAAAGAAGATAGGGAAGAAGCCAAGGGAAGAAGCACTCATCCAAAGTCACAAGACCCTCTTTTATAATCATCCCATGAATATGAAGAGGTTTGTGTCTCTTTGGCTTCCTTCATTAATACTAATAAAGAGCACATCTTTTTATGTGGCTCTTCATCTTTTCCCATGCAAGAAAAGAATCTTTTCTTTTTCCCTTCATTAAACACTTTAATAAATTTTCCCTGTAATCCCGACCGGGCCTTTCGGGCTTCCGACTCAGTCTCCCGACCAAGTCTCCCGAGTGTCGAGCTCCCGACCCAGTCTACCGAGCTCCGACCCAGTCTGCCGAGCTCCCAGCCCAGTCTGCCGAGTGCCGACCCAGTTTGCCGAGCTCCAGCCCAGTCTGCCAAGTGTCATCCCAGTCTGCCGAGTGCCGTCCCAGTCTGCCGAGCTCCCAGCCCAGTTTGCCGAGTGTCATCCCAGTTTGCCGAGCTCCCAGCTCAGTCTGCCGAGTGTCGTCCCAGTCTGCCGAGCTCCCAGCTCAGTCTGCCGAGTGGCGTGCTCCTGACCCACACTCCCGAGTTCCCAACTCGAGCTCCCGAATTGACCTCCCGAGTTCCCAACTCAGGCTCAGGTCTCCCGAGTTCCCAACTCGGACTCAGATCTGCTGATCAGATTTCCCGAAGCATCGTGTCCTTTGTGTGTGACCCAATAGGTTCTCGTGACATTGGCAATGCGCCTAAACACTTTAGACACATAAGCAATGAGCGGCATCTAGCAATGCATCATTGCTACCCAAGTAACAAGAAAAGTCGAGATCCGACTAAACCTCCGTGACTATGATAGTGTATGACCTTGTCCTTCTATCCTTGATATCTAGATTGACCAATCAGACATAGACCATGTCATCCTCAGTTAATCTTGTGTTTCTTGATCCCCGAATAGACTCACTCAAACAAATGAGCTCAATATCTCATATTGACTGATTCGAGCATGGTCATGCATTTTAGTAGTCCTACTCGATCAAGGGGCTCACAGATATCACTCCCGTCATATGGGAGGGATAGATCTCATCTACATCACTCGCATCCCTCCGCATAATTCATTACATACCCAGTGATCGCCTTTATAGTCCACCCTGTTACGGGTGACGTTTGACGATACCAAAGTACATAACTCCTTATGTAGGGAACCGTAGTGACTTCAAGTCTAAGGACTATTCATACTAATAGTCACATGAGAAAGTTAATGACACTCATATGACAATCTATGAAACTTTCTCATGGCGGGTCAATTCAATACACATTCTCCAATGTATACTCATGTGTCAACTTGATATCACATATCCATGACTTGTGAGCTCAAGTCATCAGTTAACCTACATGCTAGTCTCCATGCATTAATATTGTCCTTGAATATTAATGTTCGACTAGGAATAGTTTAGTGTAGTGTTCTCTACATCATCTCACTATCGATTCAACCAATCGATATGATGTAGATAAGAATCTACTACACAAGGACATTGTTATACTTAGTTATTTGGCACAAATACAAAGTAAGTATAATAACCAAACATGTCTTTATTAATGATAGAATATGATACAAAACGTCCCTAGTCAATCATCATATAATTGGCTCTAGGGCTCCTACTAACAAAAAGCACAATAGAAGAAGGGGTAGGTGAATATCGCTTGTAAAATTTTCTTAAGAAAAACTTTATCTTTGAAATTAGAGTGTAGCGGAATTAAAATATAATCAAGATGATACAATTGGTTACTTGGTTCATAGCTCCTAAGGCTACTAATACAAGGCCTATGATCCAACAGTGATTTGTTTACGAGTAGATAATTGCTAATTCTCTCCTTTCGAAAAATATTTCAAAGGTGAAGAAACCTCTTACAAGTAAGAAGGATACACAAACCCTTTACCTCCCCTTTTACAAATGAAATGCAAGGTTACTGACAACAATGAAATGCAGAGCTTCAACATTGGTGGTCGGAAAGAATTGAATGGTAGGATGCCAAACTACTGCTGCCTAGTGTGCAGCAGGTCCCCGTGGGTTAAAGAATGCATAGGCACGAGCCGCATCATGTTTGGCTGCAACAAACCAGTCCAGTAGCATCATGCTAGCTGCTCCAGTCCCTCCTACACACTGAACAAGTTGGTCCTAGATTTGGACCAACCCTTTGATCAATGCGGAATTTGAAGTCTTGCCTTGCCAATGCCAAAAATCTAAATGCTTGAGGTAATGGCGATGCATCCACCTCACCCAAAGCGAATTTGTCTTGCTCTGAATGTTTCAAATTATCCGATATAAAAGGGTATTGTTCCATGCCTATAAATCTTTCATGTCATATCCACCTTCATCTTTGGAGAGACACAAAGTGGCTCAAGCGATCAACAAATGCTTAGTAGATCAAACAAACGACGAGTCTATACCATATGACTTATCAATCACCCTATTAAATATGAGAAGGATGGATAACCAATAACATTCGATACCTTATTAGACTTCTTCTTGCCAGACATCAACTTGGATTTTTACACATGTAAGAGCAATTTCTATTTCTGTTAAGTTCTAATTTTTGCATGCTTGATACATATCAAATTGTATATTAAACCTAACTTATATTTTATGCTTGTTTCAACCATCTCCACTTTAATCCACTAAACCTCACTAATAAATTAAAATTACACTAATTAAAATTTTCTTAAATAATTTTAATCAAAACTACTTTACATTTGAGTTATTTTGACCAAAACGACCCGGGGGCTATGGTGCAGTGATAGGATGACTAGTCGCTATCTCAGATATCTACGGTTCGATCCCTAACTATGGCGTATTTATAGGAATTTTTCATTTTCCCTCCAAATGGGGCGCAAACCTTGGGACGTTGAGCTTCTAGACCACCCACCGCGAACGCTTCCCAATTTACCTTGGTGATCAGTGGAAAACTTTGGTGGGCCAGGCAGTCACCCCAAATTCGTTTGCTACCTGGTCTAACATTTTTTTTATTTTGACCAAAACTAATATAATAGTGTCAAAGAAAATTTAAGATAGAATGTTCTTTTAATATGTTTTCAATATGAGCAATGATATACAACGTAAAATTTAATATGAATGATATGATACTTTTCGTGTACATATTCGATTGTCGTCTAACTACTGTCGATGACCTTTAGCCGCTGTCCCGAACCAAACTATATCTAGGGAAATATGATGAATCCGTCGAAGATCGCTGTAATTAGAATGCTACATCATTTATATTGAGTTTCATATTTCAAATTCATATTGTATATTATTTTTTTATTCAATATAACCAATTTGCAATAATGAAAATAAGAACATTCACTTACGTTTATCCTATATATTACAATTATAAAACACAGATTAGTTTTATCTACTAAATGGACACCCACTATCTTATATTTTATAAATATAAAAATAGATATTATTATTTTTTATTATACGATTCGATTGGCCAAACAAATTATTTAATATATCTTTTCGGTTCATCAGTCCGGACACGTTACGGTCCATGTCATCGCTAAACCTTTGGCATCGTTGTCGACGTTTTCCTTTTGCGGTTTCCTCCAAAACACGGTCTGTATCGGTATATCGTCGCCACCGGCGTCGAGCTTGGGAAAATCATGGAATCCCCTTCAAACCTCTCCGCCCTGGAAGAAGAAAGAGAGGAAGTGGAGATCGACGATGGTAGAGAAGGAGAAGACAAACTCGGAGGCCAATCTGTTTTTTCTCCCGCGTCGATCCCTCCTCGTCCTACATCTCAGTGAGATCACTGACCCATTTTACCATATCATTATTTGATTATATCAATAGCGCCATCAGTAGATCAAATGGCAATCTTGCACCTTCCGGACTCGCTCATTTCTTCGGATTCTTTATAGTCTTAAATCCTCGCGTGATCTTCTTTTCCTAGGTTTTCATTTGTTTGGGGGAATAAACTTTCTTTGCACATAAACCTCAAGATCGATGGTATAGTCTGACAAGTATTTCCATGGTGGTTAACGCATTGAAAGACGATTTTAAGATGCCTTCTAGGGTTGCATTTTCTCATTGGTATAATTCAGTTGCATCTACCTAACCTTTTTTTGTTCGACCAAATACCTGGCGCAGATCTATCCTTGAATCACAAAAGAATGTATACGATGAGAAGAAAAACTGTACTATTCTCTTACCTTATAATTGAATTTAATAGTTTGGCTGGCATATTGCTGTCCATTTTTTTGACAAAACATGGTCTTGAACTTATATAACGAACAGATTCATTAATCATCACCCAGCAAAAGTAGCTTGGACAGTTCCCCATTTCTGTTTTCATAACCCTTTACCAATTTCTTTCAATGGGGGTGAGATAGTAATTTTTCTAGTCAAGGCTGTTCTAAGATGCTTTTCAGAGTAACAATATATACAATTTCTTGATGAATTTCCTCAAACATGTGGACGTTATAGTAATTGTACTTCAAGTTAAGCATACACGTACAACATATAACCATATTTTAGAATCTACATACAGGAGTT
This sequence comes from Boesenbergia rotunda, assembly GCA_024364735.1. Taxonomy (NCBI): domain Eukaryota; kingdom Viridiplantae; phylum Streptophyta; class Magnoliopsida; order Zingiberales; family Zingiberaceae; genus Boesenbergia; species Boesenbergia rotunda. The sequence goes on along the minus strand of JAGFNQ010000811.1, from coordinate 677,667 downwards.
TTCTGAAAAAGTATGCACCCTTGCAATGGTCAGATTATTTTGATAAAGAAGACGATGTGAAAGTTCCTGGTTCAGACAACGTAAGTAATCTTTATGATGTTATGTATCAGTTAATATTATAGTCAACTTTCCATTTTACCTCTTACATGTTTTGCTCATTGACAGATATTTCATGTCTATATGGCTGGGTCTGGTGGGCCAGTTGTGTTTTGCCTACATGGAGGTGGCTATTCTGGGTATGTTTGCACTTCCTCAATCCTGACAAAAAAGCTACTATAATGCATCTTTGTTCTATGTAATATTTTCAATTTTTTCTATGCTTCGTACATGTTAATTTATTTCAAGCTTTACATACTAAATCATCTAGAAGTCAAACTCTTATATACTACTTGAAAGGATGACCAATGTAGTTCCATTTGTTGGTCAATCGTTGTGTAGTAATCTGATAAACAACCCAGGAAACTGATTCCAATAAAACTATCAAGATTCTCAATGCTAATAAAATGATGCCATTTAATGTACTTTTTGACATATACTATTCTATTATTTTAAATATAAAATAAATTTCAACATGATTTTTGGCCAACCAATTTATTATATGTTTTTGTCTTATTTATATGATCATACTAAACATGGTAAGAACCTATACCCACAGATGCGAGTCCGATTTGACACCATATGTTCGTCCCATTTTTCATATGCCAATTACGCAAACTATTGATGGACTTACAAACATATTTTCTCTGGATTCTGGCAGCAATTATTTGTTGCTGGTGTACTCAACCTCATTCTCAAGTTCTTGACTTCAGCCAAGTTCTATCCTTATATTTTGTCTGATCAGATGATCCTATGCCCACTCACAATTTTGATAAACCAGTTAAAAAACATGCAAAGAAATTTTCTCTCTGATTTTATTGCTGTTTCAGATACCAATTCACAAACTGTAGACAAAATCACAAATGTATCTTGTCGAGATTCTGCATCAATTCTTTGTTGCCTGTGTACTTGAATTCAATCTCAAGCCCTTGATATTTGCCAAATTCTATCCTTATGTTTTGATTGATTGGATGATTATGGCCTGCTCATGATTTGATAAACCAGTTTAAAAAGTATGCAATGAATGCTTTCCTCTGATTTATTGCTTGTCCTCCTTTTTATTAAAATCAACATTTCATTTTCATGCATCAAATTGTCTCTGATTTGATCATGAGACTGTGTCGTCGTTTATACATTAGCCTAATAATGTTTGATCATCACTTGTGGTTAGGCTTTCTTTTGCCTTGTCAGCGGGAAAGATAAAGGACAAAGCAAGGGTGCTAGCTATGGACTTTCGAGGACATGGAAAATCAGTTACTGACGATGATCTAGACTTATCTATTGAAGTATGCACTTTACAATTCGGTACTTCTTTTTTATTAGCACAGCTCACAACATTTTTGTATGAGTTGGTTATACATATCTTAACAGCTCTGATATTGTCTTTCTAGGATTCTATTTTGACCAGTTGTCAGTTCGCTTGTAACAATAATGTATTTTTTGTTTAAATAGAAAGTGACAAATTCAAACTTGCAGACTTTATGCAATGATGTATTGGCTGTTCTGAAGACATTGTATGGAGACTCTCCCCCAGCAGTTATACTTGTTGGTCACAGGTTTTCTCATTAGAGCATAGCAAAATAGTGAAATCTTTATGGCCATATCATTAATTGCAGTTGTTTTGTTTGTACCTCCTGCATTATTTAATCAAATTCCATCTGCATTTAAATCAACCATATCATGTAGTCACTCCTCAATTAGTTCTCTAGTTAAATTTCCTATCTTTAGTATATAAAATTAAATCAGTCAGTGATGATCAAGTTGCCTATTGGCAAGAAGAGCTATTGCCATTTGTACTGCATAATTTTATAAGTCTGACGTACATACAATATCAATTACAATAACTTATACAATGTTTCCCATGTGACTAGCAAGTAGCAGGGTTTTGATAATGTGCTCCCATTTAAGTTAGCGGAACATAAAAGTTTGTAACATAATATTGGTAACAGTTTCATATGAGCATTTACTTGCTGGACTCCACTCTAGAATTATTTTCTTTCCTTACAATTTATCATATAATTCTTAGTCCCTCTCTTTCGTTGCTCTTGCATTATCTATTTGGTTCTGCATGAATTTATCTACCAAGATACTTCATCTCAGAATAAAGCAGGTTAAACTAATACACAATAGAAAAAGTCATCTTTCTAGTATTGTTTAAATTCAGTCATTTTCATATTTCTTCACGGTTCAAGTAATAATTTCTCATACTCACAGTTGATACTTTTATTTGATGACAAAAACATCTATGCTGTTTTTTTGTTCCGGACAATTCAAAATATAATTAACTTTTTTTTATATATAATCGTAAATTCAATTTTTTTCTTAAATAAAAGACAACTCTTGATATGGACATAAATCATAATTAATGGGTTTATTGAAGAGGCATCTGCTCTCTATGAAAGAAGTGAAAATCCATTGCTATGATGCATCATGGGAGAGTCCTAATCAAGAACAGAGACCTCTCTAGTTTTTGACTATTCTTCAATATTTTCAAGTTTATCATGTTGATCAACATTGAGAGTATCTATGGCATTCCTCCACACCGACATGCCAGTAGCACTAGTGGTTACGCTGATTGTATCCTTGGGGTAGAAGATTAGAATAAAACCCGTATTAAAGTGATGAATCTTTACCTTAGGGCTGTGAGCAATGGCCTGCCGCAGGGTTCTCTCTCTAATAATTTTTATTTATATGAAATAAATTTGTGATCATTTATTTTATCTTCTGATTGGAATAAGCTAACTACAAATGTATATTTAGTAATTTAATGGAATTGATAATTATGTCATAAGTAAGGTTTAAAATCTCGACCCATGTCGAGGTTTCGGTCCCAGACGGAACGATACGATTTCGCTATCGTATCGTGTCGTACCAATGTCGTTTCGGTATTTTTTTATTTATATATAGTAATTATTAAATAAATATGTTTATTGTGTATAATTTAAAAATAAATTATATATTGATTTTCTATAAATTCTTAATTATTGAACAACTTAATATTATTAGAAAAAATAATTAAATCTGGTTTTCTTCTTCAAAAAAAAATTTGATCCATCAATAACTTAATTAAAATTTATATATCATAATATGTTAACTTATTAATACCAAAAGGAGTGGCATGAATAATCATCTCATGACATGTAATATTGATATAGATTTCTTCACATATTCATCAGCATATCTAAATATGTTAATATTCATGAATCTAAAATCCAAATTAATTCTATGATAAAAAACTATTATCCATAATAAGTACATAAATTAACACAAAGATGTTACTTAATATTAATAATTAAATAAATAAATTATTATTCATTTAATTAATTATTAATTTAAATAATATATATTTTAAATAGTAAAACTAAAAATATCAGAATATTAATTAAACGGTAAAACAGTAAAAAAATATTAAAAATTATCAGAATATAAATCTGATTATTATATTTGTTTTAGATTTTTTTATAGAATTTTTAAATGAAATTTAAAACAGACTTTTCTAAAATTTTAAATGAAATATAAAACAATACAAAATAATAAAAGATTATCATAATATAAATCTGATTATTATATATTTTTAGACTTTTTTAGAATTTTTAAATGAAATTTAAAACAATACAAAATAATGAAAAAATTTTAAAATTTAAACTTATTATTATATATTTTTTTAGAATTTTTAAGATTTTTTTAGAATTTTTAAATGAAATTTAAAACAATACAAAATAATAAAAAATATCAAAAATATAAATCTGATTTTATATTTTTAAACACTACTCATAAGGTTCAAACCATAACAACATTGTAAAGCTCTGCTGACATTCAATGCAACTTTTAAGGTTTAACATGGAAAGACAACGTCTTCTTTCATAGGCACCAAGTCTATGTTGACCCTAGACATGGCTGCATGAATTTTTTTATATTTATTTGCAAATAAATCTGATCCTATTTCTTTAATCTAGAAAGAATAATTCATTCCTAGAATGACAAAAAGAAACAAGATATTGGGATTGTTTTCCATCAAAATATTCTCCTGGAGCTGGTTAGGGCTTCCTAAGACCAAAAGTAGCTTTGACATATACTTAATGGCATCATCTTTGAGCTAAGCATCTCTATCCATACACACTTACATACTGTTTCAAAACCAAATGAAGCATTATTGCAGTAGCATCTTATGCTAGCTTTCTTACTATAAGATTAAATCAGCTGACCTAATGAATGTTACCAAAAGTAGCTTTGACATATACTTAATGGCATCATCTTTGAGCTAAGCATCTCTATCCATACACACTTACATACTGTTTCAAAACCAAATGAAGCATTATTGCAGTATCATCTTATGCTAGCTTTCTTACTATAAGATTAAATCAGCTGACCTAATGAATGTTACCAAAGTAAACAGAAACCACTGTGAAATACTTGAGCATTCTGAGTTACTGATTGCTTTTATTATGTACCTGCATTACCCAGTGAATCCATAATTGGTATGCTTAATATAAAAAAATGCAACATTGTTGCAATCATTTTTCACATCTAATTTAGCTTATAGTTCACTAGAGAGCCTCTAAGTAATATCTCTTCTATGTGTACTTGTATAGCATGGGAGGTTCAGTGGCTGTGCACGTAGCTGCAAAGAAAGTTCTGCCTAATCTATGTGGTCTTGTTGTCATTGACGTTGTTGAGGTGTGCTTCAGACTTTCATCTATATGATCCGCGTTTTCATATAATCTCCTCCACGAGTTGCATGTTTCTGTAATCTAATTTCTATTAGTTTCATCTTGAAATAGGGAACAGCCATGGCATCTTTGGTGCATATGCAAAAAGTCCTCTCGAGCAGAATGCAATACTTCCCATCAGTAGAAAAAGCAGTATGTAGTATCAAATTGAGCTCTTTACCTCTGTTGTTTTTCTCTTGATTTTACAAACTATTATTATTAGAGCGTAACAAGTTTGGGTTTGTTGGTCCTTTTCAAATCTAACTGAATCTTTGTTCAAGCCAAAGTTTTTGACTGAAACCCAAGATTTGATTTGACTTGGTGAGAGATGACCTGACTCTATCAGGTTTGATTCTCATGTTTTTATTGATTTGAAAGCCTCTCTTGTGTTTGTTCTTGTCTTATATTATCTTTTGTTGACTTTTGAAACCTCACATTTTAATCAAAGTTGTGTTGAGTCTAGTTGCATCTATTTTTTATTTTTTTAATTTGTTTTTTTGCTTTCAAATTTGGTATATTTGTAGAAATTGCATCAGTTATTATCTTATTTAATCGCCAGCAAACTTGAACACTTCCCTTATTTCTGGAAAAACAAGCATACTAGACTTGCCATGCTAGATTTTTGGGCAAGAATCACTTGGAAAACTATATGATCCATGTGGGAAAAATATTATCCTTGTCTCCTACAAAGGAAATAAATAGCTAAGGAAAAAATAGAATAGGTTTCTCTTGTGGGAAGGAAAGATGTTATGAAACTTTATTTGTTAAAAAAAATAATAAAATATATTTGAAAAGAAAAGTAATTTAAAACTTTTTAAGGTCAGATTTGGTTCCATTATATTGCATGCAAAATTGAGTTTTACACTCAAATTTAATAAAATATTATAGAGGAAAAATGGGGAAATAGTTTCCTAATCTTTTCATTCTATCCCTTTTTTTCCACCAAAGGAAATGGAGGATGAGTATTGCTGTGAAAAATTTCTATCATCTTATTTCCTTCTAGTGTTCATTTTTTAAAATTTTTTTATTAGTTTATTTTATTTTATTATTATTTTTATTTAGTTGGTACTAGGTATCTAGCTTATGTCGACTAATTCTGGATGACCGGCTTGGCCCCACAGAAGTTTCCTACCAGCCATTGACCCATAAGTCCAGCGTTCTTAGGTCAACTACCTATTAAGGGAATTCATCCATTAATTTGCCGAAGTTCTAGTGCTCCTTCCCTCATTGGAAACATTCTCTTAAGGTTGCAATATTGTGATGCTACTTGAGTCACTTGCTTTTTTTTTTTTTTTTAAAAAAAAAGGATCTTATTTCAAGAAGAGAAAAACCCATTTTTTAGAAGGGGGGCCAAACCTGACCTTCTAATATGGGGATACAGTGACAAAACAAACTGATTTACAATTTGGAGATTGGCTAGAGATATTTTGGAACAAAACCGTCATAATGAACTAAAAAACAAAATACCCTTTGCGTATCAAGATATAGCGCAAAGATCTTCACAACTTTCACTTACAGATTTCCAGGAGCAGAGCATGTCAAACTATTACTAGCAGGGCCTCGATTTTATCCACCAACCAACCAAGCATTCAGAAGTCAGCTAGGCGAGTTTCAGTATCAGATTGCAAAGCCTTTGATAGCATCAGTCTTGAAACAAATTCTCTCTGAAGTTTGGCTCATGATATATCATAACATTTACAATTCAAGAATCAGAAAAGATTTAAGTTTCCTGTCATGACAAGAATCCAGAAATAATAGCATCCAGTCAAGCTTTATAATACTCAGAATCAGTCAGGTAACTCCACAGAAGGCCAGGGGCATTATGTAACAGTATCCAAATACGAAAAAAGCAATCCTTCCTTCACACTTCATAAGTGGTGTCTCCTCCAGCAATTGTACCCGATTTCAGAGATAATAACATCATTTTTCAAACCTCCCTGTGCTTGTGCCAAATGAGCAGGTAAAGCCAAACAGATTTCCAGACTAAACAACCTGCATAGTTAAACTGTTTTGCTCTTCGTAGTATCAGATATCACAAATGATTTCAGAATCCAATCTGCTTCAGAAACCAGCTCTTCTTTGAACATAAACTTTATATCAGAGGGGAGCTTCCAGATCCAATCTGCTTCAGAAATCCATGCCAGAGCCTTTATCTTCAATCTTCAGTTGGCACAATACAGACCGTCAACAGCATTAACAGTCTAATGCTTATCAACAGTCCATCCCTTTTAATCAAGTTAATATCAAGAAGCCCAAAAGTTACTCAGATTGCCATGAAATTGTATAGTTGATAATTCTTCCTCAAGAAAGGAGCATGATAAATGAGTATAACAGAAACTCAGATCATCAAAAACCTCCCAGGAACATATTGTTAAAACCAGACTACCTTAATTTCCTAGAAATCCTGATGCAAGGCAGGCCGAGTCTGTCCAATTTACATATGCCAAAGAGAGCTTTATCAATTTCTGTGGGAGACAGGACTCTGTCTATAGGGAAGGAGAACGCCTGATTCGCAAGGTAATCTGCGGCAGCGTTAGCTTCCCTGAACACATGCGTTAGATGCACCCGATACCGTCTCAAAATGTATTTGATTTTTAGAATAAGGTTACGATGTTCCCAGGACAGATCTGAAGATAGGAGAATTTTCAAAGAAACTGCTGAATCAGATTCAAGCCAAATTGGAGAAAATTGATTACTTATACATAATTCCAGTCCCATTAAAATTGCAGTTAACTCTGCTCTAATATTTGTAGTCATTCCAATCTTACCAGCTTTTGCTAATAGGATGTGGCCCTTATGATCCCGAATGATAGCTCCATAAGAAGCAGGACCAGGATTACCTCTAGAACAACCATCTGTGTTCAGCTTAAAGTAACCAAATTTTGGTTTTTTCCAAGAGATCATTGAGATAGTAGTTCGAAAAGTAATTTTTATATGAAACCCCAAGGCTTGCGCAGCTTCCTTGCAGCCTTGCCAGTGTTTTTGTTTAATCAAACCTGCTTCCATACCTAAATGGATATAGCTGATAACCTTCCAAATTATTCTGTTTGCCATCGGTTTAATCCCTCGGTGCTTTGAGTCATTTCTAGCACTCCATAAGTTCCAAATAATCAAAAAAGGGATAATCTCCTTGATATGACCATCATTTGCCCAAGCTAAATTTTCCACCCAGCTATCTAGAATTTGGTATCTGTCTACACCAAATATTTGCGAAAAATGTTGCCATGTTTCCTTAGCAATCTCTCCATCATAAAATAGGTGGTTCCAAGATTCCATGGCAGAGCAACATTGACATTTGGAAGCAAGATGGAGGCCTCTTTCTTGTAGTGTCTCATCTAAAGGCAATCTTTTATGTAGAAATCTCCAAACAAAAATAGAAGTGCTTGGGTAAAGCAGTTTGCTCCAGCAGGCTTTCCAAATCATATTGGGTTCTTGTGCATTTCTTATTTTGTTCCAAGCAGACTTAAGTGAAAACTTACCATTAACTGAAGGAGTCCAAACAATATGATCATCTAATAAAGAGCTATCATCCTCCTCTATGGCAGGAATAACAGTCTTCGTGATTTCCTCAACAACCTCAGTTGGCAGAATCTTTTGTAGTTCAGGGACATCCCAACCTTGAGTGTTAAAGAAGTCTGCAACTTTGCAATGAGGATTTCCAATTATCTCCCAAGATTTGTATAGCGGACCTTGACTTAGCCAAGTGTCAAACCAGAATTTCAGTTCACCTTTACCAATAGTCCATCCAATGCTTTCTTCTGCTAGATTACGGATACTTAACATCCGGCGCCAACAAGGGGAGGCTTTCTGATTTAATAATACAATGTTAGGGGCTGCTAATCTGCAATACATCTTTAGTAAAAAGGAAGCCCATAGAGTTTTTTGCTCTCTAAATCTGAACCATAGTTTTATTGCTGTAGCTGTGGCAACATCTGAAAGTTTTCTAACGCCCAGCCCTCCTTCTAATTTCGGCCTACATATCTTTGTCCAAGCAATCCAATGAGTCTTCTTTTTGGTGTTTGTCATTCCCCAAAAAAAATTGGCAAACAAACTTTCTATTTGGTGCAAAACCGAAAGTGGTGGTAGAAGTACCTGTAAGGTATAGAAAGGTAATGAAGATAATACACTTTGTATAAGAAGTAATCTACCACCATGAGTGAGCCTTTTGAAATTCCACCCAAAAAACTTTTTCCTTACTTTCTCAATTAAAGGTTGAAAGTAACTTATCTTTCTTTTCCCAGCTACAATAGGCACACCCAAATATAGAAAAGGAGAACATCCTTCCGAGAAGCCAGTAGCAGAGGCAATTGCATTCTTTCTGGCTCTAGAGATGCTTTTAGCAGGGAAAAACATACTCTTTCCAGCATTAATAGCTTGACCTGAGCATATTTCATAGTCCTCTAAAAATCTCTTAATTCGCTTTACATTATTAATAGACCCATTCATTAGAATCATTATATCATCCGCGTAAGCTAGATGTGAAAGCCTGATATCACATCCTGAGGAGAAATAAAGTTGAGGGAATTTATGAAATAAATCATCCAAACCTCTGGATAAAAATTCTGCAGCAATAATAAAGAGCAAGGGGGAAATAGGGTCTCCCTGTCTCAGTCCTCGCTTAGAATGGAAAAAACCAGCTAAATGACCATTAATTTGGATAGAAAACCAACATTCAGCGATACAACGGCGAATAAGATCAATAAAGACACTCGAAAATCCAAAAGCTTCCAAAATTTTAAAAAGGAATGACCATTGTACTCTATCAAAAGCTTTGGCCATGTCTAGTTTCAAAATAAGGTTTCCACCTCTCACGTGGTGATTCAACTTATGGTTAAATTCTTGAGCCAACAAAATATTGTCTGAGATTAGTCTACCTGAAATGAAACCACTTTGTGAAGGGGAAATAATTTTGTCCATAATAAGCCTCAACCTTGTAGAAAGTAAGCTCGAAATAATTTTATTCGAGACATTACATAAACTGATAGGCCTAAAATCCTTCCATTGTTGAGCATTATCCACTTTGGGAATTAGAATTAACGTGGTAGCTGCCATACCTCTTGGCATAGAGCTACCCCGAAAGAAATCTAAAACTGCATCATGAATATCCCCTTTGATAATATCCCAACAAGATATATAAAATTCAACTGAGAACCCATCTGGACCTGCAGCACTGTTTTTTGACATACTCCATATTATTTGCTTTATTTCTTCTATATCTGGAGAAACAATGAGGTTAGCATTATTAGCATTGTCAACTAAGACAGGAATAAGATCAAAATTTACATCAGGACATTTATATTCCTCTCCAGATAATAGCTTTTCAAAATAAATGGCTGCTGAAGAAAATATTTGCTCCGGCTTATCAAGGCAAATACCCTCCTCCCATATTCGAAAAATCCTGTTAACCATTTTTCGATTTTGAACCAAACCATGAAAGTATTTAGTGTTTCTTTCTCCTTCCATTATCCATTTTACACCAGCCTCTGTTTCCAAAACATTTCCTCCATGTTTAAGGCTTTAAATAGTTGAGCCTGTTTTTGGGACTTATTGATTTTGTTTTCTTCCGAGGGGTTTGAATCAAAGCACTTTTCAGCTGCCGCAAAATCCCTCTCAGCTTTAGTAACATTAGTATGTATATCACCAAAAACCTCCCAATTCCACCATTTCAAGTGTTCTTTGAGTCTTTTTAGTTTGGATTGAAATTTCTTCAGCCCTTGTGCAGCAATCGGCAGCATCCAATTAAGCCTTACCGTTTGTAAAAATTCATGATGCTTTGTCCACATGGATTGAAACCTGAAGGAAGCAATTGGCTTAGGAAACTTTGGAAAAGTAATAAGAAGCGGACAATGATCAGAACAAGCACGACTAAGATGCTCAACACGCACAGAGAAATCATGAACATTCCAGGAAGAAGAAATAAGAACCCTGTCAAGTCGCTTCCAAATTCTATTATTCGTCCAGGTGAATCTATCGCCTACAAAACCAGCGTCTAACAAGCCAGCTGATATGAGGAATTCATTAAAATCTTGTACCGGACCCAGCTTTGAGATATAACCTTTAGACTGCTCACTGGAATTGGCAATGACATTAAAATCACCTCCCACTAGCCAATATTCATTGTCATCAGGTCTGATTTCTAATAATTTTTCCCAAAGAGCTGTTCTTTCCACTTGAGAGCATTTCGCATAAATAATAGTGATAAGCATTTTGATTGGAAAAATTGAAGAACAGATTTCTAAATGAAGCAGCTGATCATGATCAGATAAAATTTCACATTTGATATTTGAATCAAAAATGAACCAAATCTTACCAGAGCAATTCGAGATTGCTGTATCAAAACCCAATTTTCTGGTGATAAAGGTTTCATCCAGCTCAATAAATGGCTCAAGAATACATAAGAAATTAAGATGATGGACCTTCCTTAGGAAATGAGCTCTGCGCAAGGATGTAGGATTACCTATCCCTCTTATATTCCAAATCATACCTGACATTTAAAATTTAGAAATATGATGAAGTGGAAACTTTTTGCATTTGAGCTTTACTTCTAGTAACCCTGCGATCATTCAATGCCATATGAGTAGCATTGGGAAACTTGCTACTCTTATCTGAATTTATATATCCTGAACCCCCTGGAAGCTGCTCTGCACCTTTTCTCTGATTATTTGGAATCTCTGAAAATTTAGAGGCCTCAATTGATTTAAATTTTACATTTAATTTCGCAACAGCCTTGCCTCTGCTCTGTTTTTCCAAATCCGCATCCATGAGTTTTTGATTGTTCCCCTTAGATGTACTATTAACCAAATCCCAAGATGAGCTTCTTTCCAATTGAGTTTTATTTCTGGTGTTCAAATCATCTTCTTCCTCAAAAATTTTCGAAATTTCTGAATAGCTAGAATCTTCCTGCTCTTTCCAAATATTTCCATCTTCCTCCTCATCTAAATTATCAATTGGGTTATCTTCTGCCAATGAAGGATCATAGAAAGACTCAGACAAAATTTCCCAGTATTTCCAGCTCCTATCAGCTGTTCTGTTGAATCAAAATCTCTAGCCAAAAGTGATGCACCTTGTTGTCCTATCACCTTATCCACTCTTTCAAATTGAATATTACTGAAAGAAACCTTGGCCTTACCTTTCTCCTGCACATTGTTGTTTGTGACAAATTCGTTTGTATCATCAAGATTTATATCATTACCCGCAATGCCAACAGGATTACCCATTTCACCTTGAACCTCCTCCTCTATGTCATGCAAAGGTGAAAGTAATTTACATCAGCTACACTTATCTTCTGATTTTTCCCAGAAGCATCAAAATTTTTCTGAACCCATTTCTGTTTCTCAGTTCTTTTAAAGGTCATATTTCCATCTTGTGTGCCAAAGTGTGCCGCAGCTAAATCAATATCATTTTTCCTGTTTGAATTCAGATACAGATCATCCTCAATCAAAACTGAGTCATTTCCTCCAGAGTACCACTTCGGCTTAGGTTTGTTTCCGTTAACATAACATTCTTCTATAGCATGGCCTAAATGTTTACAATCAGTGCAATATTTTGGCTGCTTCTCATATATGACTTTCTGTAGTCTTTTCTCTTCACCAATGCCAATCCAAAAATCTCCCACTCTAGGCTTCAATAAATCGATTTCTACACAAATACGAGCAATCGAAAGTCTAGAGCCATTTGCAGTGCCTTCATCAATTCTGATTGGGTTACCCACAATACGAGCTACCGAAAATAAACTATGTTTGTTGAACATATGTATTGGCAGATCAGGTAGTTGAATCCAAATGGGAACTACTGAAGATTCCGCATCGTAAGAGAAATGCGGCGACCATTTGAAGATCCTTAATAGAACACCCCCAATGGACCATACACCTCGACTCCAAATCCGAGCCATGTCCTCATTGGAGGTTAAATGTATAAAAATGTATCCCGCTCTCAGGAATCGGATGTTGTAAGAGGTAGAGAGACCAAAATTCTGAAAAGCCTGTAGTATAGTCTCTTGTTTGGGGCGCCAACCTGAGAACTTCCCAATTAATGCATATTGATAAGATATCGACATACCTGCAATTTCCTCCTCCGAATAGAAAATTCCAGGCTTATTATTGTAGATAATGATAGGCTTGAAAGCAGATCCAATATCATCGAGGCTTTTCTTAGAAACACGAGGAGAAACAGGTTTAACAATCGTCGCGTAAGATGAAATTTGCCCCGCTGGTTGATGAGGGGAAGAAGATGGAGCCGTTGATGAATTCTTATCCATAGAGAGATTGCAATTAGGGTTTATAATAGCTGATGGCATCTCTCCCGTCCCTGATGGCTTTATCCCGATATCCGCAACCTGACGTTCCATATTGTGAGCTACAGGTAGAGGAGGGAAATGCAACGCGGAGGAAAGGAGGGGAGGATGAGAAGAGTCCATCGCCGGCGTTAGAAGATCGCCGGCGGCCGAAGCCGCCAGAGAAGACGATGCGCGCCTGAGCCGCAAAAATCGTCTTTAAATCGCCAGGGAAGGAAAAAAAATCGCCTCAGAAAAGTCATAATTACTTGAGTCACTTGCTTTATTTACTTGTCCTTCAATATACCAATACAAAACATATGGTGTTGCCGCATGTCAAATAGCTACATGGAGTTCACATTCTCGCATGTTACTTTGTTTCAAATAGATTTTCCTCCTTGTGACCCATATGAGTTTGATCATTGGTTAATTATGGAATAGAATCTGGAGCCACACCAGGTGGCCTGATCAAAATTTTCTATTCCTCTCCTACACCAAGATGTGGAACACTGTTGGCACCAACTCGCTATCCATCCTCATGTTGGTGAGATCTCCTCACAATGATTCCCCTCACTAGGAGAATTGCTATCCAAAATTATTGTCAACACTACAATCTCCTTGTGATTTTATGCAAGTTGCCTTAATATCCTTCATTCCTCAATCCTAATTATGATACACACGATAACTACTTTCTTCATTTGCTGTCTCACCTCATGTGGTGGTTGGAGGTCCCTCATCTCTTCACCTCATGCTGTGATCGAGGATCCCTCATTGTGTCACCTTAGGCAATGACTGAGGATCCCTCTTTGGTTCAATAGTGAGAACTAGCACATACCTCTATCACCTCATTGCACAAATGCCAGATCACCACTCACCATGGCTTGCCCCTGTCTTAGGCAGCTTGCACCATGATCTCCTCATGTTCTGAGGAAAACCTTCATGTAAGCTCCTCATCTTTTTGTACTTTGCTTCTTTTTTCTTGTCCTCATTGAAGTGACCAACACTACTGCTGGCATGGCTGAAACAACACAAACTATCTTGATTCTGCCAGGGTTCAAACTCCGCCGTGGAAGGAAATTTAGACCTTCGTTAACATTTGCCTAGATCTTAAAATAATGATATGAAACTGAATTTGTAACATATCAAACTTCCAACCCTCCACTTGATCATCAATTTATGATATTCAAGCATGTGAGATGGATTAAACCAAGGTTGGAAGTATTGTTCATGTCTGGGAAAGAAGAAGAAGCGTCTTCCTTGTGTGAAGAAGCTTGCTGCTTATAGTTTCATGGATCAGAGAAGAACCTAGAAAGAAGCCAATCCCAATTTGTTTCACGTGCCGTTTGGCCAGCAAAATGATAGCCATTGTATATTCAACTATCTGAAAATACATAGTCAATAATGAAAGATATAGATTTGAAGAAGCAACGATAGTAAGGATGATATTTATTTAACTTGTGCAGAATTGACTTAGTTTTTGCTCTTGTAGACCAAATTCATCTTCATTCCAAATTCATTTTGTGGACAGGCTATTGCATCTCCATTACAGAAGGAATATGTTTTATTTATCTTTTATTTTTTTCTGTTGGAAAGGCCCATAACTGACATAATTTAAAGGTTTACTTTGTCTTACTTGACAGAAATGAAATTGTTTTTGAGTTCAATGAAATTAAATGTAGATTCATATTTGATATCTGCATCATACCCTATTTATATTTGACTTGTCTTTGGTTCACTGTATCAATATTTTGTAGATTGAATGGAATGTTAAAGGAGGCCCCTTGAGAAATGTTGAATCTGCCCGCGTATCTATTCCATCAACACTTGTCTATGACAATTCAAAGAAATGGTGAAAATAGATAACACTATAATTATATTACCGATCCATTGTCTTTAGCAATTTCTCAAATATAATTTTTTGGATATCTATTCCACCACACATGTATGACAATTCAAAAAAAAAAAGGGTAAATACATGTAATACTAACTATATTATAACTCCATTGTCGCTAACAATTTTCTCAATTCATGTTTTTTGGATGACATATTTATAGTCTTGTTATCTAATGATGCTTTGCAGTTATGAATATCGAACTCCGCTTGAGAAAACAGAGAAATATTGGAAAGGCTGGTAGGTCCATGAAGTTTTTCTTTTTCCATATTATGTCTTGGGTTCCAACTTTCATTAGAATTTTCTGAACATTTATACAAATTTTGGTACATCTTTTAAGAAATTATTGGAAAACCTTACATATGGTAGATAAGTTCAAATATTCTACAATTTTATATCTTGAATAGTTCTGGTGCTAATTTTGTCTGTCACGATGATTCATTTTACATTAGAACTATTCCAGGTATGAGGGCCTCTCAGATATGTTCTTATCATGTCCGGTACCAAAGTTGTTGCTGTTAGCTGGAACAGACAGATTAGACAGGTCTCCTCAAGCATACATTCTTTTGCTAAAAATGTAGTGTAACTGTTGTAAATACAGGTTTCGTCAACTATATTGAGCAGAATCTACATATTTGTCCCTTATTAAAGTGTTTTATTTGCTAAATTGTTGCCAGTTTCTTCTATGGATTCAACCTTTGCAGAATATACTGGAATACTGTTTGAAGACATTGAAGTCCACTGCGATAAACACTTGGCTGCGTTTGGTAGGGTGTAATCCACCCTGTAATGTAATGTTGTAAATACAGGTTTCGTCAACTATATTGAGCAGAATCTACATATTTGTCCCTTATTAAAGTGATTTATTTGCTAAATTGTTGCCAGTTTCTTCTATGGATTCAACCTTTGCAGAATATACTGGAATACTGTTTGAAGACATTGAAGTCCACTGCGATAAACACTTAGCATTAGTAGTTAATTTTTCATAACTAGTATTGAAATTTGATCAATTTAACAGAGGACACTAAGTTGAAATTAAAATTGTCCAAAGTTTATTGATGATAGACCATCTTTAATCTTTTAATGGACTGTGGTAAACCTTTTTGTTTTGCCGTATCTTTGTTCGTCATCATGGTTTTTATGTTTTGTGCAACTGTGACACATTATTTCATCAATTATTCCAATGAACTGATATTCTTGCTATATTTTAGGACTCAAAATGTCAATATTATTTCTCAAGCATGCAGAATTAACGTTTCTATTATTCTGTCCTATTCTTATATACTTGTTTGAAAGTTTTCCTAAATTTTATGTGTTCTGCCTTTGTAGAATTTTTGAAGACTGTGGCACAATTATGGGTTTGAGACACAATTATGACTTTGAGAATTATCTTTAATGCAACAGATCTCTTACTATTGGGCAAATGCAAGGCAAGTTTCAAATGGTTGTTGTGCGACACACTGGACATGCAATACAGGTTATGAGATCTCCAACTCGATCTCTCAGTATATGCATGAATTGCACATATGTGGAATTTATTTTATCTGCTACTGCTTTGACATGTTTGGAGGCTGCTCATTGGTTATATATCTGCTCGCTACTTTTGAATAATTAATTTCATTAAATTGTCTTACAATATTGTTATAATTGCAGGAAGATGTACCAGATGAATTTGCATCATTTATAATTAATTTTATATCTCGTAACCGAATTGGACCAAATGGCGTTGAGGTTAGTAGTCATGACATCACATCAAATTAAATTTGTTTTGTATAAACCTTGGTAATTGTCTTGTTTAACATTGAGTAAAATTTAGGCTATATCTGTCACAGAATAAAGGTAAAGACAGTAAAAAGACATTGAACTAAGACAATAGTTTTCACATCTGAACTATGCACATAACAATTGGTTATTTTATCATTAGTTGCCACTCCAATTTCCAAAGTTGTATGAATTGGTACAATGCAAGACCTACTCCAGTATATTAGGGTAATAAGCAAGAAATGAAGGTTCAAATATGTGAGTCTGTTGAGAAATAAAAGACCTTGGTTTGTGCTTTGTTTTTGTCTTTGGGTTTTAACTGCTTTTGTTACGGGTTAATGATTTATTTTTTGGAATATGGTTGTTTCTTGAATTGGGTTATTTTGTACTTCAACCATGCTTTGAAAACTTGTACCATATTGAGCAAAACGGTCGAAATATATTATTCTAGTAAATCACCGAAACTTGATACCATTCGGCATAGACAATAGTAAATTACCGAAAGTTGATACCACTTGACACAGACAATATATCCTTCCTCTTCTTTTATGTTCTTCCTTGAACCTCCAATCCATAGCAAAATGTCGATATGATACCAAAACAGTATCATTTCAGTAAAGGATTTTGAAACTTGACTTCAACATTTCTTTTATAAATTGGAACTTTTGTCTGGGCTGTGTTTACTTAAGTGGGGGATCAAGCTTTTGGTGGAGGAGCTGTAAGAGGAGTGCTTAAATTTTTTACTTGATTGATTAAGGGAAGGATGAAAACTGTATAAAAATCTGACTTGCTCCTTTCTCCTGAATCATTCTGCCCAAAATTGGGTGGACAAGAAGAGACATTGTGAAAAAAATGATTTGGCCCACTTATTTTCCTTTAAATGGTTGCCTTCTTCCAGTCCATGCAGTCATCGTATGCCAAGTAGCACTGCAAATTCTTCCTCCTCTCATTCTCCTGTTCTCTTCCCCCCACCTCCTTTCCTCTTCATTTATTCTTAAGTAAACACAGCCCTAGAGTCAAAAAGCATTTCTGTTTCTTCAATGTGCCTATAAGGTAGAAAGTTGTAAAATGCTCTCAGTGCACTCTGGTAAGTTGATAATTGGAGTTATTGTTTGAACTTTAATAACAATTTCATGCAACTAATATCTGTCATCTAGTCTTTTCTGTCTTATTTCTTGATGTTTCAGTATTTGTTGCGTTTGCTATTATGCAGATTCCAGGACTATACAAACGAACACAGTAGAAGTGAACTGTTGAAAAGAGGCTGGAAAACAAAACTAAGGATGTTCAACTAACGGAAAACAATGCAAGCTTTTTTTTTATATATGTTGCAGTTTTTCCCCCTACTTCCTTTATTTATTTATATTAAAACTCTAGTGCGCGAGTTACATAATAAATCAAATATGTGAATCTCTGGGCTTTGATCATCCTTTCTTGTACACTTGTTTTATTAGGCTTTCTACCCAACGTTTGTTGCAAATAGAATAAGCCTGAAGTAATTCTCGTGGTTCATGAAATGAATTTGAATGTAGTAATTTTTATGAAATGGAACAGGAATATATGAATTTCTTTCTTTGTTTGGAATATGTGATTTATTCTAATGCCTATATTTGATTCGTAGAATGTTTCACAAAATAAATGTGTTGACTATATATTTCATTTAGTTTACCCAATCTGTTTGGCTCTGTTGATCTACTTAGGGAGTATTTGGGAGAGTTTTTACTTCTTGAAAAGTGATTCTTATAGTGATTATCTTGAAGTTAGTAAGAAGCTAAAGCATACAGTGTTTGGAAATAGAAGTCAAAAGCTGATACAAGATAAAGTTTGAGTGTTTGGTGAATAATCACTTTTAAGTTTAATTTTTAATTAAATGACAATAATATCCTTAAACTATCAAAATTAATTTTTTCAATTATTTAAATATAATTTTGATACATGATCTATAATATTTTATATATTTAATATTATATTTTAAATATTATATCAAAATTATTTTTTTTAATAATATATATATTTAAAAAAATATAAAGTTAATAAAAATATAAAAAATAATAAAATAATAAAATTTATATAAATTTATACAAATATGTATAAATTTTTTTGAAAATATAAATTATATAAAAATATAAGATTTTATTTAAAAATAGGATAGTAATTATGTAAAGTAATAAATTTATTAAGGGTATAAATGTCAATTTTTAATTCTACACCATAAGCAAAAAAGCAGAAGCAGAAAAAAGCATTAAATTGTTGCTTCTAGCTTTTGAGTAAAAGTTGCAGAAGTTAAAGCAGAATCTGACATTCCCAAACACTCAAAAGCACTTTTGCATGACTAGAAGCTAAAAAGCAGCTAGCAGAAGCTCTCCCAAACACTTAGTGGGCTTGGCATGAGTGCTTTGCTGTGCTGGCATGCCCAGTAGTTTACTTCACTCGACTCTCACAGGGCTTGGTTCGCCCAATTACCTTGACCCTCTTTGTTCACTTGTCAAATATGGTCCTCCTACTGTTTTTTTTCCCTTCGATTTACTTGATCACTTCTTTCCTGACTTACCCAGTTTGTTTGGCTCATTTGACACACCAGTTTCCTCAATTTATTTGGTCAGTGTATTCAGTTCGTCAATCTGCATGGTGATATAGTCAAACTTGTCTTCTTATTCAGGTTCTCGTCTGTTTAGTTTATTCAGCTTGTGCAATCTGTTTGGCCCTGTTCTCTTCAACCCATCCAGACCGCTTGCACCCTTAGTTCTACCATTCAAGTCATTCAATCAACTCGTCATTTTGTCCCTCTTGATCGCTATCTCATTGATGCATCAAACTGCTAGGATTTGTTTTTTTTTTATATTATTTGAAGAGTAGAATATAGTTGGCTTGGCATAGGTGTTTTTAGGAGTGATGTAAAAATACTTGCAAAAAGATGATGTGGGCACAATAATTTCATTAGTGTAAATGTTGTACATCATTGTTTTGCTTTTAATAATTATTTTGTTTCAAGCGGACCAGCGAGTAACCAACGTAAGTCCACTGCCGATGCCCGACCACAGTAAAGTGGTAGATTTAATCACTTCCTCAATAATTTTTTTTAAGGATATTACCTCTATGAGATTAAAAATTAAATGTCAAATATCTAGCGGCTAAAGGGGTGAATAATTATAAACATAGTGGAAATATAAAAAGAATAATAATAAGCAATAGCAATTAAGGTGGAAAAATCTCTCTTAATTCTTTTAAGATAATGAGTACTTGAAGAAAGACTTGAGTTAAAGCTTGAAGGTAGATACCTTACACTTGATAAAAACATAATTATACAAAATAAGAAAAGGGCTCAAGATGTTGAGAATGAGTAATTTTATTAGTTCCTTGATCTCATATTTATACCTTTTTTTTTAAGTTATCATTCATAATCTTAGATATGTGATTATTAGATAATCACATAACTAAGATTATGAATAATAAAATATAATATAACGTTGTTTAGTTCAATCCCAAATAATATAACAAAAATTTATTTGTTTAAAATTTTAGTGTATAATCTAGTTTGGCATTTAAATCCCTGGTTCAATCCTAAGAATTTTTGCAACTAAATAAATTTGATATTTAATTATTTTTTTAAAAAAATAAAATTAATAAAATAAATAATATTAATATTAACAATATTAATGATAATAATAAATTGATAATATATATAATAAATCAATATAATTAATTTATAAATTTTAAAATTATTCAATAGAACTTGATCGAATGTCACACAATTAAACACCTTGCCTTCACTAGAGGCAACAGTTCGACTTTTTTTTTTTTTTGACATTTTTTGCTACATGTGGGATGATAGCTCAGTGTTAATTGAGATTCATACAATTGCAACCTAAATTTTTGGGTATTAACCCTCTAATTGCAATCCATTACAAATTACAACAGCAAGGAGGACTGGAAAACGAAACGAAACGAACAAACATTTTAAAATGAACTGGTTCGATTACTTCACAACTACGGAATTAGACGACATCAACAATTCCATAGTTGTGGACAATGTCAAAATAGATGGAAAAATCACGATGCATACACTAGACGAATCCTAGTGTATATAACTGAGGCAAATGGAAGAGGTACCCCAGATACAAATGATCAAAGCATGTATTACACTATGAACTTCTTCGTCCTCTGAAGTACCGCTATGTGGTACCCTCTACTCCACAAAAATGCAGAATCGTAGTGTTATATAAATCTTCACATTCAGATACATTTTCTACATACTTTAGCCTAGGAAGAAATCCTGCTAATGGCAGCAATTTGGCAGGATCAATGAAGAACTTGTTGCCAGGTGAATACGAATTCACTATTATTCCCTCTAACATCTTGATCGAAAAAACTACTTGGATAAATACATATAAACGAACGGATCAGACTGGCTAAGGATATTGCAAATTGATAGGGTTCAAATTAAGAAGCTGTGCTATTACCAATTCATTTATCAGGCCAAAAATTTCATCAACCTTCCCGATCTGAGTCTTGTTCTCCAAGTATATCGAAGCATTTGTTGGAAGTGGGCTTCTCCCCCTTCCCCTTGCTCCTTGCTATAAAAAGGGGAAGGGGGGGGGGGGGGGGGGTTCGTCCAAGAGGTGCAAGAGCAGAAGGGAATCGGAAGCATCCGAGGAGCTTTCGGCAACTAGTTTTCCGAAGAGGAAAATTGCGTCAGAAGAGGGATTTGATTTGTGGACATTGAAGGACTTTCCGATTGTGATCGTTCTTCCGACGACAAGTGAAGAACGATAAGTACGAGGTAAAAGGACGCAAGAACTTCACTGTGAGTATTTGCAAATTCACAAAATTTCATTTCGAGATTTCATGCTTTACTAACAATGGTATCAGAGCTTAGATTCGTTCTAAATAACATGAAATTGCTTCGCCGGAAAATCGCGACTTTGTGTCGGCAGATTTTTTCGAGTCGGTCGACTTTGTGTCGGCAGATTTTTTTCGAGTCGGTAAAATAATTGTTAGCGTTGCGAACCGACGATCCCACTCGGTCGTGTTGCACACTACCGATTAACCGCGTTCGTCGCGGTGAAAACTTTGGACGGCCGAAAAAAAAAATGCAGGCGGCGAAAGCAAACTCGGAAAAAAATAAAACGAAAAAAAAATGACTGGCCGAAGCAGTAGCAACTGAAAAAAAAAAAAGAAATTTTTTCATGCAAACTTAATCCAATGAATATATATATATATATATATATATATTTGCATTTTTTTTTTGTTGCTTCCATTAAATTAGCGAATTTAATCTGTTGATTAAAAAAAAAATTACATGTTTTTTTTAATTAATTAGCTTTGTGCTTTAATTAATTGCTTGGTTGAATTTGTATTAAAATTTAGCTATTGGTTATTGGAACTAGATCAAAATTTGAATAAATGGATTGGATTTTAGTTAGAATTAATTAAATCCGATTAAGTTGGTTCATTTCAACTGGAATTTAAATTAATAGTTGATTTAATCAGACCTACTTGATCCAACTATGTTTATGTCTAGTTCGAACCATTAGTTGGTTTGACTAGACCAAATTGATCCAATAAAATCAGGATCTAGTTCAAACCACTAGTTAATTTAATCAGATCAGTTTAATACAAACCAGAACCATTTTGTTTGGTTCGAACAATAGATTTGACTTTAAATTAAGTGAGCAAACGACTAAGATAAGTTATCCCTGTCCGATTAGATTAGTTCTAATGAGGATAATGGACCCAGACTAAGGATTTGATTTCCCAATCGATCAACCCGAGGTGTTAGTCAATAGAACTCCCAAATCAAGAAATTTTTTTTATCTGTTTATGACTTTGTGGGTTTATGCATAATTGTGAATTGAATTGAACCAGTTTTGTTACTGGTTTGTCGGTTTTGTACTGACATTGTGTATTTCAATTCCAGATGCCGAGATTTATTACCACAATGACTCGTCGAGATGTGCGACGGAATCATTTGAGGGAACAGATAGAGAAGATTGACTACCGCCCACATCTAGGCATCCAAGGGCATATGGGAAGGCTTGATCGTCTATTTTGGAAACTCGAACAGGAAGAGTTTCCAGTTCTAGATAACTACCGGATCGGGACATTGATTAGTTCATTGCCGAGGCGTGCTAAAGTAGCTGCAAGATGTATCTGGAAGATTCTAAGGACGATCTGGAAGAGGATCCTGAAGAATTTGAAGAGGATCCAGAGATGGATCTTATTGTAGAATTCAAGGGGGATCCTGAGGAAATTGAGTGGGATCCAATTGTGGAATCTAAGGAGGATCCTGAAGCTGAACTAGTTCAGATAAAATCTGGGATGAAAGGGATAATGTTTACCACTGCGCTAGTGTTTGCCCTAGTGGGAGTGGTACTAGCTTATCTAGTCTATTAAAGTCTTGTCTTTGGTACTGTTGTTATGTACAAACAGTATTTGCTCGTTTAGTTTTAAGAGTCATGTAGTGTTTACTGTCGTTGTGTATGAACAATTTTATTCTATGAAAAGTTATGTTATGAGTTAACAAACATATTAATGATTAGTTCATTTCAATGATAAGTTCATTTATGATTAGTTCATATGATGGGATGTATGTAAAATAACTAATCAATGTCTATTAGATTGGATATACAGAGGATGAGTGGGAACATAGTTTCCACTTGATTCTGTAAACCAACTCTAATTTACAATGAGTTAGTTATTGATTACACGCATATAAGTTACACTGAATAACTAAATAATGCGTTTATTTATGTTAGATCATGGCAACGAAGAACATAATAGCTGAACTCAACAAAGGTGAAAAACTAAATGGGGACAACTACAAAATATGACACCTCAAGATACAGTATGTACTTGAGGAACAAGAAGTTCTAGAAGCTGTAAATCAGTTTATGGTAGAACCTGTAGACGGTGCTACCGCCCAGCATAAGCGTGATCTTGATGCCTACAAGACATGGAAGAAAAAGGACTCCACAGCAAAGGGCATTTTGATTAGTTCAATGGTTGATGACCTAGTGTATGAGTATGAGCCATTGCCTTCAGCTCATGCTGTCTGGGTTGCCCTGAGAAATAAATATAGTGGAGTTAGCGTAAGTAAGCTTCGCCAGCTGACAATCAAATTTGACAGCTTCAAGAAACGCCCGAATGTCACCATGACCCAACATCTTAGGGAAATGGGAAATATGATTCGAGAGCTAAAAACTGCCGGTCATGAGTTGACAGATGAACAACAGGTTCAGGCAGTTATCCGTTCCCTTCCTGATTCTTGGGAATCAATGAAGCAAAATCTTACTCACAGTGAAAGCATTAAAACTTTCATTGATGTGTCACGCCATGTTGAACTGGAGGCGGAGAGAGTAGAATCTGCAAGGATATCTGGACAAGCTTTCGTAGCTAAAGGATCTAGACCCAAGAATAAGAAGATATGGTTCAAGAAAGGAAAGGGAAAGGGAAGAGGAAAAGAAGCTGCTGCTGGGCAAGGCCCGATCAAGAAGGAGTTTAAAGGAAAGAAGTATGGAAAGAAACCTAAAAGCAAGCTGACTTGCTATAACTGTGGCAAGAAGGGCCACTTCGCTCGAGATTGTACCGAGCCGAAAAAGGTAATTCCATATTTAACTTCTTTTCATGAGCATAATGTTGCTAGTTCAGTGTTGTTAGCTGATTCTCATCCTTTGTGGATTATAGATTCAGGAGCAACGAACCACGTAGCTCGTGATCGAGCTACATACGTGGAGTACCGTCGGGTACCAGCTGGTAACAAATGGATATATGTAGGAAACAATGCAAGAATTGAAGTCAAAGGCATTGGCACTTGCAAGCTCAACCTTCGTGGTGGACAAACGTTGTTTCTACATGATGTCCTTTATGCTCCTGATATTCGACGGAATTTGGTTTCCGTTACTTGTCTTCTTGATTTGGGCTATTGTATAAACTTTTACAGTCGTTGTGTGGAACTTCGAATTAACTCTGTGTTAATTGGGTGTGGTTATGTAATGAATGGTTTCATGGTTCTTGATGTGGAACATGATATTAATTATGGAATTAATAGTTGTTTTTCAAACATTGCTCTTACTAGTGATGCTAATATTAATGAGGAAGTTTGGCATGCTAGACTAGGACATATCGGACAAGAACGGATGAATAGAATAGCTAAGGAGGGTCTATTGGGCACTCATGCTAAGATTAACCTGTCCATATGTGAGCATTGTCTTGCTGGAAAAGCAACAAGGAAACCATTTGGTAAGGCTATTAGAGCTGATTCACCATTGCAATTAATTCATTCGGATGTATGTGGTCCAATGAATGTGAAGGCTAGACATGGAGGTTCCTATTTCGTAACATTTATTGATGACTTCACACGTTTCGGTCATGTGTATTTGATTTCTCATAAACATGAAGTATTAGATTGCTTCAAACGTTATTTGAACGAAGTTGAGAATCAATTGGATCGTAAGGTTAAAACCTTACGCACTGACCGTGGAGGTGAATATTTGTCTGATCAGTTTAAGACAATATGTTATGAGAAAGGGATTATTAGACAACTAACGATCTCTGGAACTCCACAGCAAAATGGGGTTGCTGAAAGAAGAAATAGAACTCTTCTAGATATGGTTAGGTCTATGATGGCTCAAGCTAATTTACCTATTTCCTATTGGGGAGATGCATTATTAGCTGCTACCTATATACTTAACCGAGTGCCTTCTAAGTCTATTCCATCTACACTATATGAACGTTGGACAGGCAGAAAACCAGATTTGAGTAATCTGAGACCTTGGGGGTCAGCTGCCTACGTTCATGACAAGACTCACAAATATGAAAAACTAGGACCAAGAGGTAAAAATTGTATCTTTATAAGGTATTCTGATACTTCTAAGGGTTATGTTTTCATTGGTGAGCAACAAGATGGAACCATCTCTGAAATTGAGTCAAGAGATGCCACTTTTCTCGAAACTGAATTCCCAACAAGAGGTGAAGTTGATAAGTCGATTCCTTTATTTGCAATAGAGGAAGAGGATAATGTTCCTTTATCAACAACTCAGGTATCACAGGAGATACCTGAATATAGTCAACCCAGTGGGAGTGATTTGCCAATGAATGAATTAGTTTCAGCTCCTCAACAGTCCAACTTACGAAGGAGTAGTCGTAAGATTATTCCTCGGAGAAGGTTTGACATTGAGAATGAGGCATTAATGATACTCCCTGTTGACGATGAGGAACCTCGATCGGTTGAGGAAGCATTGAGATGTTCAGTCAGAGAAAAATGGAGAATTGCAATGGATGAGGAAATGGAGTCGATGAGAAAAAATCATGTTTGGGATTTAGTCGATCTTCCTCCGAGCCGAAGGGCTATTGGGAATAAGTGGATTCTCAAAATCAAGAGGAAAGCAGATGGATCGATTAATCGATACAAAGCTCGTCTGGTTGCAAAAGGATATACCCAAATGGAGAGTATTGATTTTGAAGAGACATTTTCCCCAGTTGTGAAGTTTGTGTCAATACGTGTCATTTTAGCTATAGTGGCATATTATGACTTAGAATTACATCAGATGGATGTAAAAACGGCTTTCCTTAATGGTAGTCTTGACGAGGAAATCTATATGGCACAGCCAGAAGGTTATATTGCTGAAGGCCAAGAGGATAAAGTATGTAGACTTAAAAAGTCAATATATGGGCTAAAGCAAGCGTCAAGACAATGGAACATAAGATTTAATGAAGTCATTTTATCTTATGGTTTCGAAATGATCAATGAGGATCATTGTGTTTACCTCAGGGAGGATAAAGGAAAGATAGTCATTTTATCATTATATGTTGATGATATGTTAATAGCTGGAAATGACACACGGTTTATGATAGAAGTTAAATCATGGCTTTCATCACAGTTTGACATAATAGATATGGGTGAAGCTGAGTATCTCTTAGGGGTAAAGATCATAAGAGATCGATCAAAAAGACTCTTGGGTTTGTCTCAAGAGGCTTATATTACTAAGATGTTACAACACTTCAATATGTCTAATTGCAACATTGAACAAACTCTTGTAGCGAAAGGAACTGTTCTGAGCAAAAGTATGTATCCCAAGACTCCTGATGAAATAGCCGACATGAAGAAAAAACCATATGTCAGTGCCATTGGTAGTTTAATGTACACTATGTTGTGTACACGTCCTGACATCAGCTATGCAGTTGGCTTGGTTAGCCGTTTCCAGTCAAACCCAGGATCGAGACACTGGAAAGCGGTGAAGAGAATATTCAGATATCTCAAAGGGATAGCGGATTATTGTCTCTGCTTCCAAGGATCAAAGTTGAGCCTGAAGGGCTACTCAGATGCAGATTGGGCAGGAGATCTTGATGACAGAAAATCCACATCGGGCTATGCTTTCTTGCTGAATGGTGGCGCCATCTCATGGAATAGCAAGAAACAAGCTTGTGTAGCTTTGTCGACAATGGAAGCCGAATATGTGGCTTGTGCAGCGGCTGTACAAGAAGCTGTCTGGCTGAGAAGATTCCTGAAGCATTTGAAGATTGCTGAGGATAGTGGGAGTCCAGTTACAGTGTTCTATGACAATCAAGCTGCAATAGCTTTTTCCAAAGATCCCAAGTATCACAGTAAAGGCAAGCATATAGAAATCAAATATAATTATGTAAGGGATATTGTTGACAAGAAAAAGGTAGTTCTTGAGTATATCCCTACACGTGCTATGCTTGCAGATCCTTTTACTAAACCATTGACTAAAGAGTCATTTCTTGGATATGTGAAGTCCATGGGACTTCGAAAAATGTAACACAATGTACAGACAAATTCATTATATATGAAAGTGCCATGATTTATTCAGTGTATGTATTGGTGTTACATTTTGAATAAAGTCTCGATAAGCATGTTGGCAGGTTGAGATTGGTCCACTCACATAGACAATCATCTCTATTTGTTGAGTATAAATAGAGGTAAGATCATTACTTATGGGGCAGCTTGAGTAGCTGTGGATAGAGACATACTCGTAAGTTGAGGTCGCCTTGATTTTGTGTCAAGATGAGATTATTTAATGTAATAATCGAAGTAAATGTTCCCACCATTTACTGAGCCTGCTTGTAGCCAAATTGGAGTTCATAGGTTGAATTCAGGATTAGACATTGGGTATGTCTAGATCGAAATCTGTACGATGTTAATTTTAGAAGAAAAACATGCACTCTTTATGTGTTAAAGAGAGAAACATCGTAGCATGTGTTTCATACCACATGTGCTATAGCGACAATAAGGGTTGTAAGAGAATTGATCCCTGCTTCCTTACTATGTGAGACCCTTGAGGTTATAAGTTAATCTCAGTTTTACCCTAAGTGACTATTTAGCTGTTTGCTTGAAATTATAATCAGTGTATGCTACTTTAGCATGTGTCCTATTGACTATGGATGATTCGGTCTACGGAGCATAACTAGGAAAGCAACTGATTAGAATGAAGAGATTCTAGCTATAAAGGAAGATTAAGAGAGATTTATATCATTGACATTTATTCACTGGTCGACCAATTATATTTTTTGTTGAGTACTTAAAATATGATTGTGAATAATAGTATTGAATGGAAATACCGAACATGCTCTTGACTTAATTGTCATGATGAGAGATTAGAGATGTTCATATTGATGTAAATAATTTAATCTGGGGTAAAAGCAAGTGATTGATGTCTCTGATTAATGTGATAGAGCGACTAAGTAAAGTGTAACAACTTTCTTGGTATTGATCGCTCAGAGAGCAGCTAAGTTAAGTGTCACAACTTTCTTAGCAATGATTGCTCAGTATGCTTGCTGTCGCACGAATCATTTTCCCTAAAGTATGAATTGGATGATCTATTAGTCTATGTGACTATATGGTCTTTGTGACTTGATTCTTGTATTAGTCTATGTGACTATATGGTCTTTGTGACCTGATTCTTGTATTGATCTATGTGACTTGACTTGGACGAGTGGGAAATGTTGGAAGTGGGAGACGTGGGGAAGTTACGCACTTCCCCACGTCCCCACTTCTCCCCCTTCCCCTTGCTCCTTGCTATAAAAAGGAGGAAGGGGGGGTTCGTCCAAGAGGTGCAAGAGCAGAAGGGAATCGGAAGCATCCGAGGAGCTTTCGGCAACTAGTTTTCCGAAGAGGAAAATTGCGTCGGAAGAGGGATTTAATTTGTGGACATTGAAGGACTTTCCGATTGTGATCGTTCTTCCGACGACAAGTGAAGAACGACAAGTACGAGGTAAAAGGACGCAAGAACTTCACTGTGAGTATTTGCAGATTCACAAAATTTCATTTCGAGATTTCATGCTTTACTAACAGCATTGAAATACGGTATCTTGTTCATGAGCTTCGTGACGGCATCCCTGCGAAATATGGTTCTCTATGACTTCTTAAAACTTCCCTTCACCTGCCCAACACTCCTATCAAGATTTCCCTTCATATGTATGGAATTTGGTCCTTGGTGATCTATCAGGATTTCATTTATATGCTCAACATCTAGTCCGATCTGTCAAGACTTTCACCTACAACATTGCTTGAACTTCAACTACCAGATGTATGTCAGTTGTGACTCATTAGACTTCTCCCTTATCAATCCCCTATTATACTCCTAACTATCAAGTATGAAATTAGTCATGATCCACTTGAACTTCTCTATTATCGAGTATCCAATCAACCTTGATAAACATGACATTCCAACATTGACCTACTTGACATCTTGCTCATTCATCAACATATTGATCAAATCAAAATCTAATTTACACTTGGTCAACCTTACCAAAATTCGATTTCACCAACACACTGTAGCGCAATTGCACTAGCACAACCTTATTCCTCCAAGCAACCAAGCTCCAAGCATCAAATTCCCCACTCTATTAGGTCAATTTTGATTACATTGTTTTCTAGTTAGGTGAATCAAAGGCTCTTCTTAAGTTATACAAGTCATAGAAAGATGGTCAATCTGTTTTTTTTTTATATCTAAAAGAAAATTTTGTTAGACCACGATTTGCACACTATTTTTCAGATAAATTAAGTGACAAGTAAAGTTACCAAACACTTGGATATTAGTTATTGCTCTGAGTTTTCCAAATCATCATTCACCCACTGTTAATAAATTTCCAACAAAATTAACTTTCTAAAACATAATTTTTCTAATTAAAAAATGAATTGACAGAATAAGAGAAACGAATAGATATAAAATCTGTATAACATTTACCCATTATAGATTATTCAACAAGAATATTAATAAGATATCCCTCAAACATAATACACTAGAATAGAGATGGCCAACAGTTGTACTGAAAGCATGCATTTCTTCCTCAGCACCTTATTGATTGTTTACAAGCAGAAAACTGACTGACGACTTGCGGCAAGTAGTGAACACGCATGATTCACAATGACAAGCTTTATCCCTCAACCATCTTTGGTAACACCACCCAATTTCCCACATATTTACCAATAAAATTGTCAAACAAGAAACTATAAACAAAATGTCCCAACTTTAAATCAGATCTACAAAACAAACAAAAAGAATGTACAAGCAGCTCTGTCAAATCCGGACAGCAGAAACCACTGTTGTGATTGATCAAGTCGATGAAGGGAGTTGTGTATTTCAGAATATCCCAAGCCTTTATGTACAATCAAAATTTTTGTTGTATCTCCTGATAACAAATCATGAAGAACTTGTGTTTAACAAGGCATTAAACAATGAGAAACCATGAAAAGGAAATTTAATAAATACAAATTCTAGGCTTCAAAATTTTAAATTCTACTAACCTTTTGTCTATCGTGAACTCCTTTGACAAGTATGATAAGTGAAATCTTAAAGCATTGCCACTGCAAGATTCTGATCAGAGAGCAAGAGTTAGGAGCAAAGAGAACTTGATAAAAAGGATGTCATGAGCTTAATTCTGTTTTGAGCTTCAGGAACCAATTCTAATCTGAAAGTATTTCTTCCAACTCTGGGTCCTCTTGCTTGATCATGGCATCATACTCGGATTCAATTTCGATGGGGGAAACTCTACCTAGAGGTACATTTCACCATAGTCAAAGTCTATCCAGTCTAAGTCCTCACTGGTACTTCTGTTCACAGTTCGCTTCCCGCTATGACTCCCAGCCTCATTCTGAATATGAGAATTAGAATATGTTATTCTCTTGGATCTCTCACAAATGCATGCTGAAGGATACTCATGAAATTCGCCTCTGCCAGGTATAAGCTCGTCTGGCTCTCCCATGAATCCTTTCTGAAATGTGTGTACTTTTGAAGAGAATGCCTCCCAAGTCATTCCGGTTCTGTTTAGAAAGAGGGAGTAGAGTTTCTTGGCATTTGGTCTAATGGTCCTCTTGTGACCAAAATATCTCCTGTTGTAAGATGGACATCAAATGTGATTACAAAGCCTAACGTTTCCTTTCTGATCAAACCATAGACATAGAGAAATTTACCTTCTACCAGCCAATATCCTGGCCATGTTTCCATTGTTGTTGGTCACAAATACATCACTTCCATCACAAACGATAAAATCAAGTGCAGCCATACGTGATGAATATGATGAGAAAGGTGCCAATTCATCCTTGGTTGCCAAAGTTTCCTTTGAATGAAAATTAGGAAAGAGTGCCTTCAGAGGTGCTAATCTCTCTTCTCCTCCATATATCTCGCCAGAAGCCACATATATATGTACATCTTTGCCAAAACCTAATGCTCTCAGCATAAGACCTATTTCTTCAGGTGTAAGGGGACATTTACCATGTCGACGCTCCTTTTCTGGATTGCTTGTCTGTGTCACATTTAAAGTGGAACAAACTTGAACATGATAATGAAGTAGAGTTAAAAAAATTTCTTGATAGTCACTATGCCAAAAACAATCACTAACATGCAAGGCTTTCCACCGTTTGCGAATTGCTCCTAACTCTGTTCTTTCCTTTTCCCCTCCACCATAGTAACAACCAGAGAACGCAAGCATATCAGTTTCAAACCTGTAGATCATATCCATGAGATGTGTCACATAATGTTTACATTTCATTTTCTGACACACTTAACGAAATGATCATGTCACTAGCTCCAGAGTTCAATAACATCCAAGAACAAAATGGAAGGATTAATGCCAAGGTAATAATGAAAAACCATATCAACAGGTTTGGTTTTACCTTAAGTGAAGGGCAATAAAGTGGTTGCTTTTTGCCTTCATTCTTTGAATCAGTGAATCACCCATCGTTTGTATTTGATCTGTGAATTTTAGTCCATGATAGTTTACTCTGCATCTCAATTTCTGAAGATCAGTCTCCAACTTGTTTGATAGCCTGTAGTCGAACTTTGTAAGCCTAACAACCTGCATTTCACAAAAAAGAAGTTAGGCCAGAAAATATAGAAAAACCAAGTAATCACCAAGTTTATGATTGTTAGACGTATGAGACTAATATGGTAATTAGTCTTAGTGGGATTAGTCCTGCATTTACTTCTAGGTTTATACCCAAGTACACTTACAATTTTGATAGCCTACACCCCTTATAGGTGACATCCTATGTGCACTTGACGCAGCCAAAAACTCAAATTTTTTATTCTCTCTCTTCCTTCGCGCGGCCTTTTTTTCCCCTCTTTCTCTTCCTTCGCCCGCCTCTCTTTCCTAGTGATCTAAAACCCTAGGAAGTGAGTTAGGGTTTTGGTCGAAATTATACCGGTCATCTACCTCATCTCCCTTTTATACTCGTGTTTTAGAATGACGCAAGAAGTGTTGCAAAGGTATGTTGAGTGTTTGTCTTTTGCCCATTGTAGTTTCTTTGAACTAGCTGTTTAGAAACCACTGCAAGATTACTTTGGTGCTTCATTTGAAGAACAACACCACCCTGAAAGCTACTCTCGACTATTCTGAAATACCTTGGTGGTGCTGGTTTTCTAAAGTGGGCATTGGTACTGGTTTTCAAAACTAGCACTGACGTGGTGCTACCAACACTAATGTGGTGTTGGTTTGCACCACGTTGGTGCTGGAAAACCAGCACTACGTTGGTGCTGGTTTTCAAATACTCAAGCCAACTACACTTAGTATGGCGTAGTCCTTGCCAAATGGGGGAATTATATGATGTGCCAAGGTTCTTGTTTTCGAGAATACTCAAGCCAACCACCCAAGTTTGCACTATCATAGTGAATTAGATAAGGAGGATACTTATAATGCATCGTGATCTCTGCCTGAAGGAGAGATTGCAATGATGCA
The DNA here is from genome assembly GCA_024364735.1 of Boesenbergia rotunda. Taxonomy (NCBI): domain Eukaryota; kingdom Viridiplantae; phylum Streptophyta; class Magnoliopsida; order Zingiberales; family Zingiberaceae; genus Boesenbergia; species Boesenbergia rotunda. The sequence continues at coordinate 644,744 of JAGFNQ010000811.1, read as the reverse complement.
CCTACTGTTGGTGCAAAAAGCATCAAACATGAATAGTCAACCTCTGGTGTTTCGATGTTTGACAATATATCAAGGTCTGGTCAATCTAACCAAGGGTTAAGCCAAACATGACTTGATGTTTGGTAGGATAAACCTAGGGTTGATCAGTTTGACCAAAGCATTAGCCAAACAGGACCTGATGTTTGGCAGAGTGATTAGCACCCAGGGTCGGTCAGTTTGACCAAGGGTTAGCCAAACAGGACTTGATATTTGACAGAGTGATCAAACCTAGATTTGATATGTTTGACAATATACCAAGGTTTGATCAGTTAGAATAAGGTTTAGCCAAACAAAATCTAATGTTCGGTAGAGAACCCAGGGTTGGTCAGTTTGACCAAGGGATAAGCCAAACATGACTTGATGTTTGATAGAGTGATTAAACCCATATATGGTCGGTTAGACCAAGGACTAAGCCAAACAAGACCTGATGTTTGACAAAGAAAAATCTAGACAGAATTAAGATGACTAACAAAGAAGTCCTTGTCAATGCACCGAAGACCTGGTGAGTGAAGTTGGGCACGAAGTCCTAGTTCGGGGAATTGGGTACGAAGACCTGGCCGAGAGTTGGGCACCGAAGTCCTGGTTCGAGGAATTGAGCACGAAGACCTGGCTGAGGGTTGGGCACCGAAGTCCTGGTCGAGGATCGGGCACGAAATCCTGGTGAGTGAAGCTGGTCCTAGCGAGTGAAGCTAGGTAGACGAAGTCCTGGTGAGTGAAGCTAGGCACGAAGACCTGACCGCAGGTTGGGCATGAAATCCTGGTGAATGAAGCTGGGTAAAAGTCCTGGTGAGTGAAGCCAGGCAAGGCAAAAGTCCTGGTGAGTGAAGTCAGGCAAGGTAAAGTCCTAGTGAGTGAGGCTAGACATTGGTAAACCCTAAGGAGTTAACCTTAGGTAGTAAAGTTTTGGAGAGTTGACTCCAAGCAAAGCCTAGTAGGTCAGGTAGACTTACATAAGTTGGGATAGGATGTTTGCTTGCTTTGTGTGTTTGCTTGTCTTGCAGGAACTTGAAGCTGGAGGCAAGAAAGAAGAGCCAAAGCAAAGTGGAAAGTAAAATGTAGCTTGGGACAATTCCTAGGCGCCCGAAAGGAGCTAGGCGCCCGAGCGCCCGAGTGATCGAGCGCCCAACACCAGGCGCCCCCATCATCCCAGGCAGCTGGGAGCCTGGTCTTATCCTTGCGATGCATGCGATGGTGTGGATCAGATTTGGCGACGTGGAGGGCACCCCTATAGGCTATCGGGCGCCCGGATGCTTACTATATAAGGGATTTCTCCCCCTCAGTTCAGAATATCAATCTCTTCATCCTACTACTTATTCACAGCAAAGCTAAAGTGCTAAGGCGAAGTTCTACGACTAAGGAGGCTCCAGGAGGAAGTGCGCGACGCTTCGGAGTTCCAAATTTGTCGGGGTCGTCAATTCTTGTTGGTTTGATTTTATTTACAAGTTGTAATTATTCTCTCTATTTATGCTTGTATTCAAACTGTAAGACGGGTTTCTTCGCTTCCGGAAAACTTCCAGAAAGGAGACCACTAGTGGACGGGCGCTTCCCGTGATTAGGCCTTGGATGTACTGACCCTGGGGGTTGGGAACCAAGTAAATCCCGCATGTTTACTGTGTTGTGTTTTTCCTTTATTATTCTGCTGTGCTACTAACAACTCTGATATTAAGCGAACGAACGATCGACGAAGTTTCGGAAAAAGTGTAAGTCGATATTCCCCCCCCCTCTATCGACGCCACCGACCCCACACCTACATCCTTCTTATTATATTTTGCTTGTAATTGGTAGTATTTATTTCTTTATTACCCATAATATAGAATTGGTAGAAACCATTAAATCTTTTTTATCACAATAATCAAGCTACTAGAAAACTTCCGACCACTAATGTACATAAAAGATGGAAAGATAAATTAAAAGTTTCCCTTAAGATATTCTTAGCTAACCAAAATACCATTCATCACTCTTAGAAGCCTAGGAATTATATGAAACAGGAGGTCAAATAGGTTCAGTCGCTATAGTATTAGAAGTTCTATACTTGAGCAAATGCCTAAATAGGCTTCCTCTGATTTATTGTATAGATTTTTTATTGCATTGTAAAGACCATATTTATGTTTTCTAAGTTTGAGGTTGTTAACTTTATGTATGTATTAACCAAAAAAGAATATGATAATATGATTAGTACAAGGGTTTTTATTGAAAAAATGGCCTACATTCAGTCTAAACTCAATTTCCAAGGAGCCCATATCTATTAGCATGTTTACAGTACATAATTAGAAATAGAAAAGAGTGTGAGTTTCCTTTATTTCGCAAAGTTTATTATTCTATAATCAAATCTATTTTTTCTTAAATACCAATATCTCAAGGGCAAAGGGCAACAAACATAATCTTCATAGTCACACTGACAAGACAGGGGTCCTAATGGTGGCATAAGAAATATCATAAATTGATTATTTTGCCTATATATATATGCTAAATAGTAGGACCATAAACATATGTCTTGGATAGCCACGTAGTGGTTCAAGTAATAGACTTGCTCTTGTCTATTATATTCAATTTGGCTAATGCCACACCTAACATGTGGATGCTTGATAGTGGTGCAATTGCTAATGTTTCTAAAGAATTACAAGGATTCATTATCAATAGAAAGCCAAGTGAAAGAGAGAGAATTTAGATTGCAGATGATATAAAATTTGATGTCTAACTCAAAAGACTATTAGAATTTGAGCATGATAGTTAACTCGCTAAATTATTTTAGCTAATGATGACTATCATTTGTAAAAATATATGTAAACTGATCTAATTTGTATTTCATTTAAAGTGATCCTTTTGAAAGTTGGTTATACATGCTTAGGGCATCTCTACGAAAAAACTGAAAGACATCAAATCGATATTTAATCTACCCTAAATTTCAAAGTTTTGAAACTTGAGTTGATTACATTAGAGGTAATTTAACCAAGAAAACACCTAAAGATGAGAAGTAATGACCTTCTAGAAATCATCAACAAAATATTTGCTCTTTTAACATCTATTCATGATGCAACAATTATTTTATTTTAGCCATTAATGATTTTTTCTATGTGCTTATCTTAACCCAAATAAAAATAAATAAATATGCTCTAAAGAACTTAGTGTTTTAAAACCAAAGTACAAAGACACTAAAAAAGTCATTAGAATTGGACAATCTAATCATGGTGAAACTATTATGATAGAAATGATATAGTTGGGCCATAAATTGGCCACTTTGCTAAGCAGTACTATTGCCCACTATATTATATTTGATAGTCTAACACAGGTATATGTCGAAAATGAAAAGGCAAAATTGCATACTTAAGGATATCGTAAGAACCATTATATCTAAATCAAATCTTCCACATTTCCTTTGGGGTGATGCTTCAAATGCACGTTCAAGATTGTGTTCCCAGAAATTTGTACCATAAACCCCTTTTGAGTTATTAAAAAATAAAATTGAGTAGTTTGGGGTTCAAGGTTGTCTAATGAAGGATAAGATGCCATCTATATCTCAAAGTGCTATGTATGACCTTGTTTATGCTTTTGGTCTAGAGCTTCATAGATGAATTTAATTGAGGTAGTGTTTATGGTACAACTGAAGGCCTTTGGATACCTGAAAGGGAACATCTAATTTGGAAATGAAATCCATCTATATAGATTTTAGTGGGAGCCAATGTTCGAAATAATGGCTTATAAATCTTGATCCAATTATAACCATTATTGGTTTTGAAGAAATAGATCTGATCAATATTTATTGATATCAGTGGATGCGCAGATTTATCTTTCTTGTGTTGTATGTTGATATAGCAATGGTATACTCTACAAGATTGCAAACCTTTTATCAACACTTGACTCGAAAGATTTGATTACTCCTCCTTTATTTTAGGAATTGAGAATCATAAAGATATAATGAGACTCTAGGTCTCTTTGTAAAACATACATTAAAAGGGTGTTATCGAACGGATCAACATGAAAAATATAAGGTTGGTTATGCATTTCCTATGAAATGTAGTAACTTTAGTCTAAGTCAATGTCCTAGTAATGACTTTGAAAATACTCTTATGATAAACATCCCATATTTCAGTGAGGTTGGAAGTTTAAGACCTAATATTACTTTTGTTGTAATTTAACTTGGAGGACAAATGTCCAATCGTAATATGGAGTTTTGGATTATAACAAATATAGAGTCCAAGTGACTAAAGAAACTAAAGCTTTTCATGCTTATTATAGAAAGGTAGAGCTTCAAGAAATGATTGGATACTCATATTCAAATGTCATGATGACATATATTATACTTTAGATTTCGCCTATTTGTTAATAGGAGATCAAATTTTATCAGGAAATGCAAAGGAAGAAAGCAAGCCAAAATGGCTTAACAATATTGCTCCAAGGTTACCTTGTGAATGATTCCAACTCTAAACTATATATCCAAAGCTATATTGTCACAACAACTTTGTTGTCTTATTGAAAAAGAAAATAGGAGATCAAATGGATCCAAATATCTTAAAAGTCTTTTATACTTGGAGAATAGTAAAGAAAGAGAAAGAAGTTATTGATGATATAAATTGGTTGCCCAAATAACCAAAGACTGCCCAAATGTATTCTTGTGAGATATGCTTCAAATACAAGCATCAAGGAGTGTTATAATTTAGATATGGGAGTTTATTTTAATAAAGCAATCATCAAATTTTTTAGGGCCTAGCAGAGTCTTGGTGCAACAGTAAAGTTGTTATTGTGTGAACTAGTGGCCATGGGTTCTAGTCGCAAAAATAGCCTCTTGCAATACAGGTAAAACTACGAACAATAGACCCTTGCCGGGATCCCACATTGACAGAAGCTTTATGCACCGAACTCCCTTTTAATTAGTAAGTTTTTTGGAACCATTCTATATAATTGTGATGATAATCTTTATATTTCTATAGGTGTATGTTAATATTTAACAGTCATTAGAAATCTTAAGATTAAGAAGAATTGGCAATGGCACCTTAATGTTTCAAGATTTTCCATAAGGTTGTAGAGAAATCATAAAGCTACCTTTTCATACAATTATAGAACAATCATACAAGTTTAGAGAGCTAGAAGTTTTCTTTGAAAGTTCTAGAGAAAAGAATGAGGTTGACTTTTGATTTGGTAATAGAAAAGTCATAAAGGTGAATTTGTCATATGTCTCATATACATGGTTTGAAATCTCATACCATGTCAAGTAGCACAGTAGAAACATTTCCTTCTACTAAATTATCGAAAACTGATACTACTCAACAGAGGTAACGTCTCTTGTATCATTGTATCAATTATGTCAATAAATATAGTGTTATGTCAATACTCAACACCCCTTGGCATGTTATTGTAAGGACTGAAGGAATTTAAATATCTCCATAATAGTATGATATTGTCCACTTTGGGCCTAAGCCCTCATGGTTTTGTTTTTGGGCTTTATGCAAAAGGTCACATACCAATGGAGATATCTTTCCCTTATAAGTCCATGATCTTTCCCATGTGTTTTCAATGTGGGACTTTGTTTTCCCATGTATTTTTAATGTGGAACTTTATTTGCAACCTTATAACCCCAACAATCCCCCTTCAAATGAAAGACCACATGCCCCATCAAACAGAAAGTCTATCCGTTTGATGTCCGATCCTCGACCCACCAGGTCTTCCTGCTCTCAATCCAACCGACCTACTAGGTCTTCCTGCCCCTTGGTTTGCCCGACCTACTAGGACTTCCTTGTCTAGCCGTAACTAGGACTTATTACCTGGTGTCTGGTCCTATTGATCCATACACGGGAGTTCCCACTTCCTTTGTTCGAGGTCAATATTCCACTCACATGGCTTGATTAGACCATAGCTTTTGTGCACAAGTGACAGTTAGACCTTCTGACAGTCTAAGCTCTGATACCAATTGGAAGGACCGAAGAAATTTAAATATCTCCACAATAGTATGATATTGTCCACTTTGGGCCTAAGTCCTCATGATTTTATTTTTGGACTTTACCCAAAAAGTCTCATACTAATGGAGATATCTTTCCCTTATAAGCCCATGATATTTCTCATGTATTTTCAATGTGGGATTTTGTTTTCCCATGTATTTTCAACGTTGGACATTGTTTGTAACCTTATAAACCCAACTGTTATAACACAGGTCAAATAAATTAAGATTGTGTTGTAATCTTTTTCTTATCTCCTTCTACCTTCATCTCGCCACTAGCACTACATTGAAATGTTATCATATTCCCAAAACAATATGATTCCCTACACATTAAGATTTTGAACGTTGCTCATATAGTTAAAAAAAAGAAAGGTCTGCAATTTTTAATAAGATTTTAGATGAAAACTAAGATTAGTCATGAAGGAATGTCTCAAATAGTTGTAGAGAGGTATCTAAACTTCTCAAAAAGTTTTACATAGATTATAAAGTTAATTTTCAAAATAATTAATAAAAAGGCATAAAGATACATCTATCATATTTGACTAAATTGTTTAAGATGTTATATATTAGTTAAACATGTCTTTTTTATCACATTAGGTTTGTTTTTCAAACTAGCATGAGTATTCAATTATGTATGAGGTTATTAAGTAATATTAGAGCAAAAGGTGATAACACTATTCCCGAGACTCAGTATCGCTGGCCCTAGCTTGATATAGGTAGGTAAATCTGAGGGCATTTTGCCCTAGCACAACGACCCTTTGTATGAGGGAGATTAGGCATCCAACGAGACATTTTTCATTGTTGGGAATTGAGCCCAAGACCTATTGGAGTAATTACCCATGTAGTTACCAACTGTGTCAACCCATGGGGGCGGTTACTAAGTAATATTGCGTAAGTGTAAGAATGTTGAAAATTTTCCATCATTGTGTCAAATATTAGTTAATAATTGTCTTTGGTTTTAACTAAAACAAAGCTGATAAATTGAACCCAAAGTGTTAACTCCTATATACAATGTGATCAAATTGGAGTAAGGAATATATCATTGTGTTCGCAACTACTTATAACCGTTATCCAGGGAGTTGCATAGGATTTTGTATGTATATGAAGGCTTGGTCCTCTCCGTCTCAATACGTTGTGTACTTGATCCATAAAAGGCAATCAAAGGAGAAAGGAGGGAAAAAAAGACCAAGATATGACGAAAAAGGTAAGGTAAGCTTGTAGCTTTCATGAATTAATTCTTAGTCTAGATCTTATATGGAGATCTTTAGAAGAGAAATTTTCTCCTACAATTAGTTCCTAAAATCTACCTTCATCATTCCTCTTTTTCTCCACTCTCTTTTTATCATGGTGCCGATTTGATGATTGTGTGTTGATCCGAGGTTCAAGGGAAGAACACTTGTTTTATCCATCAACTTTTTCTAGAGTTCGTCTTATCTAAGGTCAAAGGAATTGTTGGTTGCATACTTGGCTAACTCAAGTTTTTTTATTTACTTGTTAGTGTTCTTTTCTCTTCCATTAATATCATGTCTAATCCATGGTTTGAAATTTTGAGTTGTATGACAGTTTTGATTTATGACTAGAACAATACAATTTCGATACTATATCGTGTTGTGCTGATATGATTTTGATATTTTATAAAATATAAAACATATTAATTAAAAATATTTTTTAAAATAAAATTTTTAATCTAAATATTAAAAAATTAAAAGAAAAAAGAAAATATTTTTTTTTAAAAAAATAACTATGGTATCGCAGTGTCCTTGCAAGACCCCTGTGACTTAGCAGAGGTCTCCATGGGACTGCACCTTCGCGACCCAGCAGAGATTGTCGCGGGTTTGCGGTGGTCATGTTGTTGGTGCTAGTACCTAGCGGTAGACGGAACGACGGTATGAAATTTTAAACCATGGTCTAATCTATATTTTCTTTATCAAAGTCTATATTTCTAGTGTATGTAACGAGATACACATAAATAATACCTATCTTCTTATGATGTATTAAATTAATAGGGATATTGGTATAGTGGGTTTAGCTTCACATTAGTACTTCTAACTTATTATTTTATCATGAGCACATGATTGTATACATACCAATATGATAGTTATTTCATTATGAAGGCAATACAATAATTCCTTTCTCCAAATCCTATAATGATAAAAGCATTGATTAAAGGAACAAAGGTTCCAATATTAGTAAATCCATTTCTAATGTTGTACTTGTATCACATACTCCTTCTCAAATAATCAATAACAAGAGTCCTGTGATAGCACAATTAATAATCTAGGTGATTCTTCATAGACTATATGATATTCCAAGTTCAACAAAATTAAAAGAAGAAATAAGTTCTTGAAACCTAGGTAAATTGCATTCTAACTTAAGTTTCCTTCACACAACAATTCTAGTCTTTAAATCTACAAGAATCCATGAAAATTAGAGTGGTAGTCAAAGTTTCTTAGTTCTATAATAAACATTGGGATAGTGGCATTGCAGCATACTTCCTTTTTACACATATGCTCACTATTGTTTTAAATATTCTTAACAAATTCTAATTGAAATTTAAGTGGTGTTATCCTGACGAAGGCAACTGTTATTCAACTTTTCATACCTGGGAGGTCATACATGAGTGTCTGCCAATTAGCAATTCAATTAACAAGTTAAGAAAAGAGAATTGTAAAGTATAATTAAGACTGTACATCAGAACACATCAATCTAGTTTAGTCTTGAGCATTTTGACTAGGAATCCTTCTGACTAATGTGAAGTTACCTTTCTAAGATCATAGTCATGCACCTGGTTTTGTTTCTAAAAATTGATCATAGGTGAATGGTTATTTTAACAAAAATGTAAATAAAATGAATGCATCAGTTATTAAAAAAAGGGGGCAACTCTAACCAAATTTAACTCACATGCTTCTTCATAAGAACAGGCAGCACTCGATTCTCATAGCATCTTGCATTGCATTTTCTAGGAACACGCATGATCTGGGGCCGAGTGACTTTGCCACCAATTTCAGGGAGTTCCTTGATGATCTTGACATCCTTGTCCAGAGACGCAATGAACCATTCAACATCAAAGATGTTACTAAAGTCACTGTAACATGAGATCACAGGAGAAAAAAATGTTTTAATATTTGGTTTCAAGGCACTTGATTGATTCATTTAATTAATATCTTGTGATCCATAATTCATTAATAGCTAACAACATGTAGACTAAAAGAGATAACATTTCCTTTGGGCAATAGAGACTATTTGAATCAAACCTAGCGTCTTTCCAGAAAGATTTCTGATCAAGTATAGGAACAACAAGAGTAGCATTCAAAATTCGAGCAGCAACTACAGCATCAGTTATCTGCAAAAAGAACCACAGAAAATATCATCAGTAATCTTATGCAATGATTTCACTATTGTACATTGGAAACTAGGAAATGTAAGTCCATAGGCAAACTAGCAATCTAGGGACAAGAACAGTATAACTAGAACTTCACATTTATCACACAATGGCAGTTGACAGTCATTTATACCTACAACAACCACTAAGTTTTATCCCACTAGGTGAGCTCGGCTAATAGTCAATTATACCAACCTGAATAAAATTCTGAAAAGGCACATATTTCAGATTTTGCTCAAAAAGACCCTTTTCAAAAATTACCACCCAGACCACTTATTTCTAAAATGCCCTCCACGCTCCAACCCATATACAAAACCTAGTTTTGACCAAAATTTGGTTGAATGTCAAAAAAAGGTAAAAAGATTTTTTTTAAAATAAAAAAGCGATGCATCTTATAATGATTTAGAACCCTAATGTGATTTCCTAGAATTATATACTATGTTTTGGCATTCAAGAATTGATTAAAACTTGGCTAGTGTCAAAATAGAGCTGCATATCAAAAAGTGGAGCAATGGCTCTTTTGAGATGATATTATGGCATTTGGCAAATCTTTTTTTGTCAATGTAGAAAGAAAACCATACAAAAAGCAATGTACTTAGAAAAAATAATATAATTGGTATAACAGATGCTGATGCATAGGGGAAATCATGCATCCTTCCAGAATCATTATGAATGAGAAGGCAGAAAGTTTTGATCTGCATCTAGAGCATAATTTCCTCTAATGAAATATAAGAATCATATGGATAGCTTCCTAGGAAACAATTATTCAACTGGAAGGACTCCTATTGATAAACAAACAGAAAGGGGATTCTGAAACAGGCTAGTTACTAAGAAAATACCAGTTAGAATATGCATCAGATTATGTGAGATCAAGAAAGGTGGAGATTTATGCCAGTTTAATTACATTCAACTTTATACACATTATTATTTGATTAGATATGAAAAAGGACATTATCCTCAATAAAGCTTTAAAAAGATGATCAAGAGAGGGCACCAAACTTCAACATTAATGTGACAGGAGATCTTTCAAACCACAGATTAGAAAATAGCCATCTCCAATATAAAATAAGTCAACATCATCATCCATTTCCTTCCTCTTCAGTGTGATTGACTACTCAATCTCCTCATGAAGTTGTCCAGGGTTTCATAGATAATAGAGCTCAATTTGTTGTTAGTGGAGCTTACCCATTTCCAATTTCTTTGACTCAAACAAAGCATCATTTCTGCTAATATTTATGAATTCACGCCATTAAACTTCATGGTACTAATAATAAACAACTCTCCGAATGTAAAACGTACAGAAAAGATGAACCAATCAATAAAGACGCAAGAGCTGCTATAAAGAAAAGATGTAATATAGCTCACCCCAGTTCTCTGTTGATTTAACCCTCCGCTTGTTGCAATCATCAAATATCTATTTGGAACAGTATTGGCTTCAGCTGCTGCAGAAGTGGAGGGGGGAAAATATTACAACTCCAGATTCAATTCATCAAGTTTATAGAAGTCAAATAATGAAAAAGAAACCAAATCATACTTGCAAACCCACTGCTTGCATTGCTGCATCCATAGAAATCTTTAGACAGCTTTGAACCCCAAAGATTGCTCACCGGGCTCTCTCCTCCGCTCTAAAATCCACATCATTCAAACAAGTATAAAAAAAAAGTAGTATCTTGGGAGAAAACCAGTCATCCAATTCTCAATCAATAAGCTTCAGGTTCAGGGTAAAAAATAGAAGAGAGACGCACTGGAATAAGAAAGACGTCAATATCGCCGGCGTCGGTCCCCAGCAACTCCATCGTATCCTTTAGCTGCCGATCAATAAATAATCAGGAATACCAACGAGAAAGCCAACAAAATGGCATCTTTCGACAGCGTTACCAAAATGGAGGAGGGCTTTCGGCGAGGCAGGAGGTGGCGGGTGGTGGACACCAGGGCGGGCGAAGTTCGGTCTGCGAGGGGAGCCGACGAGAGGAAGGAGTGGAAAGAAAGGACGACGAGTAGCAGAAGAACCGCAGCAGAGAGCGCCGCCTGCACAGGCACCGCCGGCACCACCCGCCGCTCCTGCCGTCGCCGCCTTTGCAATCCCATTAGCTCTATTCTTTCCTTCTCTTTGCGATCACTCAATTCTACCTCTTCTTCTACAAAAATCACTTTCCATTCTCATCACGCAAGAACATCGAACAATGCTTGGAAGAACCAGGAAAGCCAATAGAAAAAGGAGAAGGTAGAAGTGTTAAAACACTAAAAATTGAATTTTGAAATGTATTTCGAGAATAAAAAAACGAATTTCCAAGCGGAGATTAGAATAATACTAGTAATTCGCTAGCATACTTTGAGGAAGACAAAAGAATATTTAAAACGGAGAAGAAGACGTGAGCAAGTACATTTCAAAGGTGCCATTTTTTTCCATTCTGTTTCAAAGAAAATGTATTCTTTTGGTAGAACAGAAACAGTTAACTTTGCTACTTAATTTTTTGTTTTTTGTATTTATCAATTAGACGAGTTTTTTTTTTTTTTTTTTGGTGGGGAAGGCTTTTCTTTTTCTGTTATTAATGTTGTTATTGTTTAATCAGATTAGTTGGGAAAGATAAGATTAGTTGGGGGATTCCTGTGGTCTTTATATCCCCTTGATTGTATAATTAGGGAAAGAAATAAGAAAAATGATAATTTACCATGATACCCCTCTCCTATTCTCACCAAAAAAAAAAAATGAAATTCGTCACTGATGACTCCATTGAAAAGAAATAAATTAAGAAATCAAAATTAACCATCAATTGGAAGGATAATTCCTTGAGCTTTGTCGAGATTAGATCCTTGCTCAATTATATAAATTTATCATGTGTCATGGCGTAAATCCCAGCATTTGATATAACTCACCTTTACATCTGTCTATCTCCTTAGTTGTCATGTTTTATCTTTTCTATGTTGATTTAGGATAGATTGACAAGCCCTAGCGATTAGTTTTTTTTTTTTACCACTTGATTATAAGACTTAAATTATTTCACTAAATAGCAGCTTGCAATTAAATTTTTATCAATATGAAGGTCAACACATCTTTGATTATATAGTGACTGATTTGCAAATGAATTTGTATTTTAAAAATCAACATCAAATAGGTGTAAGATGATTTATGAGATAGTTTGATCAGGTCAAATATTTTATTAAAATAAACTTTTTTACTCAAGAAAGTAATAATGTTTTACTTAGAGAACTTATAAGCTTATAAGTTTCCACTTTGAAGTTTAACACAAAAAATAGACATAAGATATTTTTTAAAAGTGTTTGGGCCAAATTTTTCATCGAAATGAACTATTTTAGATAAGAAAAAACAATGAATCTCCAATGTTTGTCCATATAGTTTAGAAATTAAAACAAAAGAAAATATAATAATGACAAGAGAACACATTTCCCACTAACTTTAAGTTTATTCCTTAAAGTTTCAGCAAACTTTGTTATTTCTCAACGCGGTCCTTCGATTTCAGATATTGTAATTCGTACTCCCCTTTGGCTTTGAGAACGTTAAGAGTTTCTTTTAGTAAGAAAAATCAAAAACAAACACAACGCAATTGACTCCCTTAAATTGGAATATCAAAAGGTAGAGGGTTAAAGAGTGATTTGTTTGAAAAAGTCGTTGGCATGAAATCATAAACACCTAGCTGTCACCATCATTGGCTCAATAATGCTCCCTTCCAAGTAAACGTTATGATGTGATTATGATTATGATATTTAAAAAAATCTGCATTATATTTATTTTTATGTGGTTTCCACATGGCCCTGCCCGATTCCCTAAATTGGTAGCGGTCTGTTCTGAGGGAGGACTGGGATTGAGTGTAATTAATGGTTTTGAGCTAGTATTAATTAATGAATTGTTTTGGACAGCAAAGTAGAAAGGCACAGGTGAATGGATCGGATGTGACCTAGAGATTTGTTGGTCGTCCTTTTTTGTCTAAAGTAAATATTTTAAGCATGAGTTGGTGGGGGCATCAGATTCATGGGGCCCATGCTTGACCTAGACGCTAAGTTAGGAATCCAGATGGGGAAGGGAAGTAGTCATCAATTATATATTTCATTATTATAAAAATTAAAATGATTTCTTTTTTAACTTTTTTACCCACCATATATACGACTTTTGTCAGTTATTTAAGTCACGTACATGATTTTAAAAATTAGTAAATTGCATATGTGATATTTTTTTGGGCAATTTATCAAAGGACATATCTAAATATCGAAAATTACCAAAGGACATACTATTATTTCTATTTTACTAAAGGGCGCAGATTTTTATGTGAACTTCCTCTTATACCCCTCCTTTTAACTGTTGTCTTTCTCTTTCTCTCTCAATAACAAATTTCGAGACGGCAGCACGTGATTTTTATTTTAAAATAATATATTTTAAAATCGACGCTAAAAACGTAAGGTAAAAATTAAAAAAATATTTCAGTTAAAAATAGCTCATCAAATTTAAAAATATAAATAAATAATTTTTATATTTGATTAATAAAAATTAATATTATAATAATATATAATAAATATATTAATATATAAAAAATTCAAAAAAACGAATGCTGCAGCAATAAAAAAAAAACGTAAAAAAAATTTAAAAAAAACGAATGCAGAAATAAAAAAAAAAGCATAAAAAAATTTCAAAAAACAACGTTCCAGAAATTTAAAAAAAAACGTGGACCTAAAATATTTTATTTCAGGCCCACACTGGCCTGAAATAAAAATATTTCAGGGCCAGCGTGGGCCTGAAATTTTTATTTCAGGCCCACGTTGGGCTTGAAATCTTTTGATTCAGGTCTGACATGGACTCAATTTTTTTTTTATTTTAAAAATATATTAATATATAAAAAAACCTATCAAAACACTTAATTTCAAATTAAAACGTAGGGTCTGAAATCACACTAGGAGGGCCTGAACATAGATGTGATGTCCATCATTGGGTTTTGGTCAAAACCCACTGATATTTCTAAACTACTCCTATTTGATTGGTGATATCTAATATATAGATGTTTGGACACCTAAAACATCATATCGTACCTCTAACCTCTCTATTCATATGGAGTTTTTCAGAAATCCAGATATGGGAGGTCCATCAGTGGGTTTTGGTCAAAACTCACTGATATTTCTAAACTACTATATTTATTTTAAAATAATATATTATGAAATCGGCGGTAAAAACGTAAGGTAAAAATTAAAAAAATATTTCAGTTAAAAATAGTTCATCCAACGTGATTTAAAAATATAAATAAATAATTTTTATATTTGATTAATAAAAATTAATATATTAAATAATATTTAATAAATATATTAATATATAAAAAAAATCAAAAAAAAGTATGCTGCAGCAATAAAAAAACGTAAAAAAATTCAAAAAAAAAAATGAATGCAGAAATAAAAACAAACGTAAAAAAATTTCAAAAAAAAAAATTCCAGAAATCACAAAAAAAACGTGGGCCTGAAATCTTTTGATTCAGGCCCGACGTGGACTCAATTTTTTTTTATTTTAAAAATATATTAATATATAAAAAACATATCAAAATACTTAATTTCAAATTAAAACGCAGGGTCTGAAGTCATGCTAGGAGGGCCTGAACATAGATGTGATGTCCATCAGTGAGTTTTGGTCAAAACCCACTCATATTTCTAAACTACTCCTATTTGATTGGTGATATCTAATATATAGATGTTTGGATATCTAAAACAACATCTCCTACCTCTAACCTCTCTATTCATATGGAGTTTTCAAAAATCCAGATATGGGAGGTCCATTAGTGGGTTTTGGTCAAAACTCACTGATATTTCTAAACTACTCCTATTTGATTCGTGATATCTAATATATAGATGTTTGGGCACCTAAAACATCATCTCCTACCTCTACCCTCTCTATTCATATGGAGTTTTCAGAAATCCAGATATGGGAGGTCCATTAGTGAGTTTTGACCAAAACCCACTGATGGACCTTCCATATCTGGATTTCTGAAAACTCCATATGAATAGAGAGGGTAGAGGTAGGAGATGATATTTTAGGTGTCCAAACATCTATATATTAGATATCACCAATCAAATAGGAGTAGTTTAGAAATATCAGTGAGTTTTGACCAAAACCCACTGATGGACCTCCCATATCTGGATTTCTGAAAACTCCATATGAATAGAGAGGGTAGAGGTAGGAGATGATGTTTTAGGTGTCCAAACATCTATATATTAGATATCACCAATCAAATATGAGTAGTTTAAAAATATTAGTGAGTTTTGACCAAAACCCATTGATGGACCTCCCATATCTGGATTTCTGAAAACTCCATATGAATAGAGAGGTTAGAGGTAGGAGATGATGTTTTAGGTATCCAAACATCTATATATTAGATATCACCAATCAAATAGGAGTAGTTTAGAAATATCAGTGGGTTTTGACCAAAACCCACTAATGGACATCACATCTATGTTCAGGCCCTCCTAGCGTGACTTCAGACCCTGCGTTTTAATTTAAAATTAAGTGTTTTGATATGTTTTTTTATATATTAATATAATTTTAAAATAAAAAAAAATTGAGTCCACGTCGGGCCTGAATCAAAAGATTTCAGGCCCAACGTGGGCCTGAAATAAAATATTTCAGGCCCACGTTTTTTTTTGATTTCTGCAACGTTTTTTTTTAAATTTTTTAAGTTTTTTTTTATTTCTGCATTCGTTTTTTTAATTTTTTTTACGTTTTTTTATTGCTGCAGCATACGTTTTTTTTTGAATTTTTGTATATATTAATATATTTATTAAATATTATTTAATATATTAATTTTTATTAATCAAATATAAAAATTATTTATTTATATTTTTAAATCACGTTGGATGAGCTATTTTTAACTGAAATATTTTTTTAATTTTTACCTTACGTTTTTAGCGCCGATTTCATAATATATTATTTTAAAATAAAAGTCACGTGCTGTCGTCTCGAAATTTGTTGCTGAGAGAGAGAAAGAGAAAGACAGCAGTTAGAAGGAGGGGTATAAGAGGAAGTTCACATAAAAGCCTGCGTCCTTTGGTAAAATAGAAACCATGGTACGCCCTTTGACAATTTCCGATATTTAGGTACGCCCTTTGGTAAATTGCCCTAGTTTTAGCGATGGAAACTATAAATCCATCACTAATTAGGGACAGAACATTGAATATCCGGCTCTAATTAGAGACAAAAATTGAAATATCCATCTCTAATTAGTGAGAGAATATTAAATATCTATCTCTAATTAGCGATGAATATTAAATATTTCATGGATAATTTCAATAGATATTTGGCAGAACCTCCCTATTTTCGTATTTTCCATGTTTACATATTCACAAACAACACACCATCACAAATGATAATTTTCACAACACATTCACAACATAACATCCAATCCAACACATTCACAATTCAAACGATACAAATACCACAACTCATTCACAAATCTACATATTCACAACCAACATAACATACGATACAAATGATACCATCAAATCAAATTCAAATTCAACATATCATACATGCGATGCATATCAAAACCAAATTCAACAAATTTTCAAATTCTATCACACTATATTAAATCCAATCTAGCAAAGATAATAAAAACCTCCTGACATATCAATTCAATTCCAAGATATCCAATTTCACTCCAAAACTAACTAGTAGTATCCAATCCTGCAAAAATATAATTCGATAGATTATTAATAAACAAAGAAAAAACTACTGATACATTATTAGAATTATGACTAATAAATTGAATTTAAACTAAACAAAGTAAATATTACAATAATTCTAGTTTGGATAGACAAAGTATGTTAGTTAGACAATTATTTTACACACTTGAATACTAGTTTGGATATTTGCTGAAGATGATATATAAAATAGATCTACAATATTCCTGAAAAGATATAATACAATTAGAGATGCATGAATATGAAAATTAATAGATATATTTGGTATGTTTCATGAGTGATAAACAAAAAAAGAAATGTTAAAGGTCAGCACGCCTCTCAGTCAGCTATTGATCAGTATCGTGAGGGTCCTGAGTCTTGAGGGATGAGTTTCCTGAGAATCAAAGTGATGTGGTGTCTAACTCATTTGAGACATGAATTATTGCAATCCCGCCGCCGCCCCCCCAGTTGTTCATGTCACAGTTGGGACTCTTGAAAATGCTTACCCTAGTTTTTACTCATTAGAGCGAGACTCTTGAAATGCTTACTCTAATATCTAGAGTCGATTCTTCAAATCATGGTTTTTTTGCTCTAAGGCTTATACTCTAGTACATGATCCACAGGGACAACCCCTAGCCCTAGAAGCTATCACATGATCATATATGACTCTCGCCTGGGACCCAAGACCATAGAGGGTGGAGGTCTTTTTCCTACCATCAA
The DNA here is from genome assembly GCA_024364735.1 of Boesenbergia rotunda. Classification (NCBI taxonomy): domain Eukaryota; kingdom Viridiplantae; phylum Streptophyta; class Magnoliopsida; order Zingiberales; family Zingiberaceae; genus Boesenbergia; species Boesenbergia rotunda. The sequence goes on along the minus strand of JAGFNQ010000811.1, from coordinate 627,003 downwards.
TCACATCATAATAGATTTCATTTAACTGGTTGGTGGATAGAGTCTGCGTCTCACCTCCTTCTGTAGCAGGTTGAGATGCCTGTGCAACCCTAGCAGTTATTTCTTCATATTTATATAAAAAATACTCATATAAGATATATAATTAAAATAGCTAATCATTATTAATGGTTAAAGATATTTAAGTTTATATTCTTACGTCTAATATTGACGATTGATAAATGTATCATCCTTTGTCTTACGTGTCTTAGTAAACAGCTCCCAACAAGTAGATATGGTTGGCCAAGCTTGAGGGTAGGCAAGTTCACGACCAGGACAATTCTTACATCTAATCAGGAGTGTGTATTTAGTTAAAATCGAATCAAATCGAACTAATTTTTTTTTCAAATTAATCAACGATCAAATTTTAAAACAAATATGAACCGAACTGATAAAATATTAGTTAATTCAGTTTTAATAGAATTAACCAATTTTTTCTAATTTGGATTTAAAAATTTAGTTTTGTTTTAAAATTCGATTTTGGTCTTAAAAAATAGGGTCTAAAATTTTGATTTTAACCAAAAATTCAGTCTATTTAGTTTAACTGAATAAGAAATTTTAAAACCAAATCTAAACTGAATTAACTAACTTTTTAAAGAAAAAACTAAAAATTCTGAATAAACTGAACTGAAATTTAAAATTCGGTCGGTTCAGTCAGTTTAATCAAAATTTTGCTCACCCCTACGTCTTACCAACCACGAGCTCTCACTACGTTAAAAACGAAAGGAGAAGGAAGGGAGACGATCATACTGAGATCGAGGAGGAGAGGATGCTAAAGATTAGAGAGGACGCTAAAGATCGGAGATGACATGGATGCCAAAGATATCGTCAAAGAGATCGGTAACACAAAAAGAGTATGCGAGATTAGGGTTTAGCCCTAATTTTGATCCTGAAATTAGAGACGAAAATAAATGTTCATCTCTAATATTTAAATATTATAGTTATAAGTAGCGACAACTCCACCCGTGATGACCTAGTCATGGCCGATCCTAAGCCCGGATAAAAGAGGAGGATTGTGTTAGGTTGCCAATTAGTGTTAAACTATGTTAGCCCATCGACTTCCATCCTGTGCTATTCTTCTCTCTCGTTATATTTTTCGTTCGACTTCATGTGTTCCTATGTTTCTACACACTTAAACACAAGGTATTAAGACAACACAGGACCTAACTTAACTCGGTTAACCAAATCAAAACTATCCCCTGGTATTCATAATCTCTTTTTTTTTGATGTGCATCAATCGAGTTAAGATTAGGGTAAACAAACAAGAAAGTATTTAGTAAAAACAATATTTTTACAATCATAACCTTAATTTTGTAATTAAGTACAATAAAATTGTAATCTCTCCCTTAACTTAAACCCATAATTTCTCCCCCTTTGATAATAGTAATAAAAAATCTGAAAATTTTTGTAGGGGTTGTACATACAGCATGCAAGTTGGTATATTTTTCAAAAAATTATTTTTCAGATAAACTGATTTATAGGAATTAAAATCCAGATTTATCAAAATAAATTTGAAATTATTTTTAACTTTTGAAAAATATTGAAAATTTTTGTCAAAGTGAAAATAACAAAGCTGATCATGAAAAAAATTTCATAAAAAAACTGATTTTCTGATAATGAGAAAATATTTTTCTTTTCATAAACGGTTTATTTTTGAAATTTAATGTTTAAAAATAGATTTCAACGATTAGATAACTTGCTATTTTTTTAAACATTCAAAATATAATGGTTATCTATAGAAAATTGAGTATTTAAAAAAATTATCTTTGAAATTTTTTAATTTTAAAAATATAGTTTTCATTAAAAATTCATAAAAAATTATTCAACATTCAAAAAAATTCCAAAATTTTTTCTGCTATGCGATAACATATTTGTTTATCATAGAAAAATTTAAGTTGAAAGAAAATTGAGCAAAACATTTATGAAAAGCAATTTTTTTAATAATGATTAATAATTGAAAATAATTAATTTCTAGCATGCAAATCATGACAATTTAATAGACTAAATATAATTTTGGAATCCAAAATAAATTTTTACCTACTGAATTTGTCAAGAATCATCTTGGAATATTATTTATTGACACTTTTTCAGTTGGACCTTTATAATTTCTTAAATACTAGTTTAGTCATCCATAATAACTAAAATTTGAGCCTCGTAAGAAATTTAAATTTGAACATGCTGAATCTTTTCTATTATTGCTATTTATTCTTTTAATTTTTTTATTTTCATCCTTAATTTTTCCAAAATCTTCTAATGAGCATTCATAATTTTTTTTTAAGTTTATATATTTAGTTCTAGTTTTACATAAGATTTTAGATAATATTTTTATAGCATCATACATTTGATTAGGAGGTAAAAGTCGTATCTCACTTAACATGTTAGACTCGTAGCTGGATGCTCCCCCTTGATCTTTGCTCTCTTTCGAAGAGCTTTTGCCGTCTTCGGGTAGGTGGTTGGCTGTTAGTGATAGTCTGGTATATTCTTCGATCTCGGACTATTCTGAAGATGAGTCACTCCATATTGCTTATAAGTTCTTTTGTTTGGATTTTCTTGATTCTTTGTCCTTTTCTTTTTCTTTTTTCTTCAATCTAGGATAGTTGTTCTTGATATGTCCTTCTTCATTGCAGTTGTAGCACCTCACTTTCCTTTTTTCTCGTAGAAGCTTGTTGGCTTGTGTCTTATCAAATTTTGTAGTTCTAAAAAAATTATTGAACTTTCTTACCATGTATGTTTCTTCATTTTTGTAGAGGGATAATTCTGAACCCGATTCGATCTTCTTGTCTTTTAGTGCTAGATTCTAAGTTGACTTTTCTTCGTTTCTTGAGCCTGCATATCTTGACTCGTGTAATTCGAAAGTAGAAATTAATTCCTCTAAAGTACTTACCACGAGGTTTTTAGAAATGTAGTATGATTCTACCATAAATGTCTATTCTTAGGTTCTCGGGAAAGTGTCTAGTGTGTATTTGATTGAGTCTCGATTCGTTATTGTTTCTTCGAGATTGATGAGTCCAATTATCAATTCCTTGAGCTTTCATGTAGTTGAGCTACCTTTCTCCCTTTCCATTCGAAGTCCCTTCATATAGCACCAGGAACTTCTCCCAGAACTTTTTTTACAGAGTTGTAGGAACCAATTTGGTTGACTTGAAGTGGTAGCATGTTTAGCAGATGGAATTCTACTTTATAATTGGCCACAAAGTCGGTTTGCTTCTTGTTCCAAAGATGTTATTCCTTTTATTCTCCATGTTCATATTTAGGTGTTTCAAAACCATATATAATAGTTAGCAATATATCGAAATCTATTTTGAAAAATACCACCATTCAGCGCTTCCATAGTGTGAACTCCCCCTCGACTTTGGCTGGTGAATGCTTGATCCAGCCATTTTTCTTGTTGCTTTGTCAGCGTTAGTACTTTTAAGGCGGTTGAGCTCTGATACCACTTGTTGGATTGGATAGACTGGCTAAAGGGGGTGAATAACCTACAATAAAAAATTAACACTTCTCTTGCTAACTAACTAGCAAAGACACACTTAATTAAATAGAAATAGATAATATAAAAGAAATAAGAGGCAAAGGATTACTTGATTACAACCTAGGTGGTTGTTAATCCAAGGTAATGAAAACTCAACTAAAATCTCCTTCGTGAAGGTGGAGTAGTTTCTTACAACCTTTGGAAGCTCAAACAAAATACAAAAAATTGATTACAAGTCTATATTGAATTCCTAGCTCTAGGATACTATTTATAGACCATTGGATAAAAGTTATCGTTGCTAACGTGACAACTCGAGCCGCTTGAATACTTGGAGGCCCCTCCAATCGGATAAAGGTTTATCCTCATCACAACATCCATTTTCTGATCTGGCGGATTGGAGGTGCCTTGAGTCATCTTGGGAGCCTCGGCTACTGTTCATCCAAGGCGCCTTGGTTCATTAGAGGCGGCTCAGTTTGGCTGAGCTGGACTCCACAATTTATATCTTCACCAATGGCACCAGCTCATCGGGGCACCTCAACCACTGTTCATCTAAGGCAACTCTAATCAACTGAGGCATCTCAGGTCTTTAAACTAGCAGGGCACCTCCAATCCATTGGAGGAACCTTGGATGGTCAATTTCCGAGTTGGCCATCACTCTTCGCTCACCTAGGTGATAGCTCCGTCATCCAGAGTTGAGCTCACTGGAACTTAACTCAGACCTTCTGTCAAGCAGGCTTCCTCCTGACTTCTCGTCCCTGGATGCGTCATGTGTGTCCTTCTCGTTCCACTGGTGTACTCTTTGTCAACTCCTTGTTCCTAGGATGCACCGAGTCCGTCGACTCCCTTCTCATGTCGTCCTTCTCACTCGATGTATCTTTCGCTCGACTTCTTATGTTCCTAAGTTCCTATACACTTAGATACAAGGCATCAAGACAACACAGGACCTAACATAACTTCGTTGACCATATCAAAATTATCCCGGAGTACTTACAAGTGGATTGTATAAAATTCTTGTATTGTATTTTCTTATACTAAATTGTTAAGTGGATTATATAAAATTCTTGTCTTGTGTTGTTCTAAACTATTGTGTTGAGTTGTGTTGTTCTTATTTCAATTATTATTAGATTGTTTATAATTGTTGTGTTTAGTAAATTTGTGTTGTGTTGTTCTTATATTGATTTTGTAAGTATTTTGGGTTAGTTTTGATATGGTCAACCAAGTTAAATTAGGTTATGTGTATTTGATGTTTGTGTCTAAGTGTGCAGGAACTTAGAAACACAAGAAGTCAAGCAGAAGATGCAGCGAGCGAGAAAGATGATACGGGAATGGAACCTGATGAGCGTAGGTTAGACATAATTTTATACTTTTTCTAATGCTCATTCACCTGTTTTTCTTGATTAAAGTCTACATTACTCCACCCCTTTTTAACATTTTACCAACATAACTACTTTCCTTGGTTCGGAGATTTGCTCTTTGGTTGTTTTCATTGACAAGGTGCGATGCAGTGTGAAAATAAGGTTGAAACAAAGAAGAATAGAAGCCAGAGCTAGAAGCAGCCAAGGGTCATGTGATTTCACATGGCTGTGTGACTTATCCATGCGCCACATAGTCTGGTCGTGCCAAATGGCACGACCCAGCCGTGCCAGCCGAATATCGCATGTCATGCCCATGCCTTTTGGCATAGGTTGTGCAACCACTAGTCTAAGACCTTCATGACATGACCGTGAAGGTGGCATGGCTGGGCCGCCTCTTTCGCCGTCTATATGGCACGGTGGTGCGGGATCGCACGGTCGTGCCGCCTGGAGGAGGCTCCTCCCTTTTGCTTGTGGAGGATGTTTCTTCCCTTGGGAGATCTCAGCTTTTGGCTACGACTCATTTCCATCAACTCTCTGATGATCCGAAGGCTCCTCCATCATTTTCCACCTCTCTACAGGCTAAGGATTGGTTCCAAAGACTCTTCACTACACCGGGCTAAGCATTTCTTGTTGGAGCAAAGTGCATCAGTTATGAACAGTCAACCTCTAGTGTTTCGATGTTTGACAATATACTAAGGTCTAGTCAAAGTGACAAAGGGTTAACCAAACAGGACCTGATGTTTGGCAGTAACAATATACCATGGTTTAGTCAAAATGATCAAGGGTTAAGCCAAACAGGACCTGATGTTTGGTAGGGTGAACCCATGTTTGATCAGTTTGACAAAGGGTTAGCCAAACAGGATCTGATATTTGACAGAGTGAATAGAAACAGGGTTGGTCAGGTTGACCAAGGGATTAAACCAAACTGGACTTGAGATTTGGGAGTATACTTACCTGAAGGTTAGAAGATGTCTAGTCAGGATTAAGATGACTAGCAAAGAAGTCATTATGAAGGAAGAAATCCTAGTAAGTGAAATTAGGTGGAAGAAATCCTAGTAAGTGAAGCTAGGTGGAAGAAATCCTGGTGGGTGAACAGGACCTGATGTTTGACAGTAACAATATACCATGGTTTAGTCAAAATGATCAAGGGTTAAGCTAACCAAAATATGATGTTTGGTAAGGTGAACCTAGGTTTGATCAGTTTGACAAAGGGTTAGCCAAATAGGTTCTGATGTTTGGCAGAGTGAATAGAACCCAGGGTTGGTCAGGTTGACCAAGGGATTAAACCAAACTGGACTTGAGATTTGGGAGTATACTTACCTAAAGGTTGGAAGATGTCTAGTCAGGATTAAGATGACTAGCAAAGAAGTCGTTATGAAGGAAGAAATCCTAGTGAGTGAAGCTAGGGGGAAAAATCCTAGTAAGTGAAGCTAGGTGGAAGAAATCCTGGTGAGTGAAACTGGGTCATAGTGAGTGAAGCTAGGTGGAAGAAATCTTGGTGAGTGAAGTTGGGTCCTAGTGAGTGAAGCTAGGTGAACGAAGTCCTGGTGAGTGAAGTTGGGCACGAAGTCTTGGTCCGGGGGACTGAGCACAAAGTCCTAGTCGGGGATCGTGCAACAGAGTCTTTACCGAGCGGGGATTGTGGACAGAAGTAGAGATGGGTCGAGGTCGAACGTCTCGAGATCTGGGTTCTCGGAGGCCGAGCAAAAGTCCAGCCGAAGGTCCCGGTTGGCAAAAGACTTAGTCGAGCAGGGATCGCGGAAAGAAGTAAAGACGGGTCGAGGTCGGACGTCTCGAGATCCGAGTTCTTGGAGGCTGAGTGAAAGTCCAACTGGAGGTCCTAGTTGGCAAAAGGTAACTTCTCCAGGGTGGAGTAGGTGAGGACGCTTTTCCCGAAAAAGGAAACAGTAGGCGTCGGTTTGACTTAGGATTTCGGTTGAAATACAAAGTCAGAACCAATTAACTAAGGCTTAAGATTATTTGTTTTGTTTGTGTGTTTTGTTGTCTTGTAGGTACCTGGAGTTGGAGGCAATATAGGAGAGCAGAACACAAAATAGACGTGGGAAAAGGGGTTCCCAAGCGCCTGAGATAAATCAGGCGCCTGAGATAAATCAGGCGCCTGGTGTTAAATCCGACACTTTTATCTCGCTCTGGAAGATTCTTCGGGGAAATTCCTAGTGTTCCGGAGATTATAATGGACTAAACTAAATATTTTAAGGGCTAAAGGGCTTAAAATTTCAAAACCAGGGGCTTAAAGTGGAATCTTACAAAATTAGTGGCAGAATTGGAAAATAATGAAATCAATGAGCTAAACTGCAAAAGGCCCATTTAAAAGCCGATTAGGGCTCTAGGTTTCGCCGCATGCCTCTTCTGGTTAATCGAAGCCGCCACCGCTCTGCGTGATCCACCTCTCCGGTGAACCCCACTCGTGGAGTCGAGCAAGCGACTAAGCTTCGATACCTAGATTCCCAAATCACCTCGCGAGCAGAAGCTGGGAGATTCGCCACAAGTGATTTGGGGTGCCGCTGCTGTCAAGAAAGCCGGTCGACGACTCCTTCACGCGACCAGAGCTCATCGGAAGTGGGCTAGGGTTCGCTTAGCCAGGAACTCGTGAGTCGATGCATTTGGATTGGTGACATCCCTGATCCATGATTAGTCTCGGCTCAAGGGAGCAGTGCCAGTAGCAAAGCAGGGTAAGGGATTCCAATCATGGGTTCGCCGTTTGCTTGTCTCGTTGTTGATAAACTGAGATTCGAGTTTCGATTGGTTTTGTTCTTCTATCGATGCTTAGCTTTGGAATCATAGCCTTGCGTGGAGTTCTCTGGTGAGGCTATCTCAAATCGATAGGAGTGGCTACTGAGGAGACCTACCGAGCTCAGGTAAGGATTCCTGGAGTTGATAACCTGATCAATTCGAATTGAGGTGGGTTTTAACTCTTCAACTCAGAAGGGTCTCTACCGATTTAGATCTGTGTATGATGGATTTATTCTCCTGATCTTGTAGCCATCGTTGGTGAGCAATCCCTGTCATTAGCCTGAGGAATTCCTGCTGTGTAAGGTGATCTCTAAACCCCTGCTTAATTTGTCTCATTCTATTGTTTCTGCCATTTTGGACTACTGTGTGATTCGGGTGTATGATTAGATCAGAGGTTGGTTTTGTTGCCGTGTCATCCAATGGATAAGCCCTGAGATGTGGGATAGATGGGTTACTTGTATTGATGCTTAGGTATTGATCTGTGAAGGGAGTTGATAGAAATTTCCTATATGCTTATGATTTGTTAGATGTGAACATGAAGCTTTTACGTTTAATACCTTTTGAAATCAATCCTAATCACATGTGTTACGCACCTATTTGATCTGGCCGGACTAGGTTGTTAACCTAGTATTTAGATCGTGTGGTGTTGCTACATGTTACTTAGGGTTGGGTTGAGGTGGGGTATAATTTTAGATTTAAATCTCATAACCTAAAATGAACCCAATTCTAATCACGTGGGATAATTAGGAAACCTTTCATTTAATTAGAGGTAATTAAATGGAAAGGAAACAATTGGGTTAACCCTAGTTTGGGTTAGGGAGTAATTAGCTAATTATCTTTCTATAACTAGCTAATTAAATATGCCCTTGATACAGGAGCTTGATTGGATTATACGGGTGGTTCTTTCTGCTTGTGATACAGACTTTTACTCTTGGAGGTGGGTACCTTTTGACTTATCTTGGATGATATTGTCATGTTGTTATGCATAGACGGTTATAGATAGCAGTAAGATTATACGCTATCCTTGGTTATTATGCTTGTTCTGGATACATACTTGTTGTTTATCCCTGAGTTATTATGCTGTTAGTTCCATACAGTCTCAGGTATTGTCATATCTATATGTATGCTTAGATATCGTGATGTATCTCTTGCATTTGACATTGAGGGATCAGTAGTTTCCGACCAGTATACCTTGTAGGTTACCTGTATTTCCTGTTATAGGATTCAGACTGAGACTTAGTATACCGAGGACTTGGTGAGGGAGGTATGTGTATCTATCATACACCATCTCTACATTGTTGCATGCCGGCGATCAGCGACTCTCTTGTGGTTGAGCCTATCGTCTTCCGGTACACGATATGCGCACACGACCACTCATGGGTTAGTGGATACCGTAGGGTGTGTGCATTTGGACTGTATTGCTCCGTTCGACCACTATTTGGAGGGTGGGTCCGAGCGTGGTAGCAGCCAGGGATCCCTTCTCGTACTGAGCCACGAGGAGATGAGAGCTAGACTCCCCCATTGCTTGGGGTAGGAGCGTAGTCTCCGCCAGCATCCTGTCCACCCGGTCACTCAGGAGCAGTGATATCAGGGTGCGTACAGTTGTCATAGCTCTACCCTCTCAGACGTCGCCTATGACAGGTGTACGATGATCTGACTGGCGTCAAGGGTGACACATGTCATTGCACCATGTGCATATTTTGCATCGTGCATTGTTTGCTGCACTTGATTTCTGCACCTGTTTGACATGCATATACTGGAGACTTGTTATCTGAGATTATATGTCTATTGGTGTTCCATAGATATTTATTTCCCTCTTTTTAGGTTAGATGGATTCTGGTATGTATCTACCTCAGTATTTTCAGTACTAGTCTTTCCCTATTGTTGATATGAGACTGTATTAGCGGAACTCTTATTGTTAGTATAACTTTCTATGCATATCTATTCTGGGTATCCGCAGAGTTCCTTTGGACTCACACCGTTGGTTATTTTCCTTAATTTCAGGTTGATGCCTGCCAGGAGAGCCCTAGCCGCCAGTCCCCAGCTCGAGAGGAGCTCTGCTTCGTTTTATTTTATGTTGATTTACGGTTATGGACCCTGTGTTATGTACTTTGCTTCCGTTGCCATGTTTTGGACATGTATGTATGTTTTATTCGATGGGATTGTACTTTTGAGTCCTATGTTGGACTTCGTGGGGTTTTAGCTTTGTTCCTGCCCCCTGGCAGCTCAGGTGAGTTCGTACTTTGGTTTTACGATGGTTATAGTCATATATCCATTGTTTCTGCATGGATTTGAGGCCTGAGGCCATTTAACTGCGTGGTTGTGCTATTTGTATCTATGTGTATGTGTAAATTGTCCATCGGACAGGGGAGGTGCTGTCCGATTTTATATTGGATCAGCGGCTCCAATGGTTTCGGGGCGTGACACCTGGTATCCTAGGCGCCTGAGAGCTTCCCAGGCGCTTGGGAAGGGAAGTTTATCCCTCCACCAATTCAGCTGCTATGGATGAAGTTTTAATCGCAGGTTAGGCGCCCCAGAAGCTTATCAGGCGCCCAAGGTGGTAGGGATTTGACCCCTCACTTCAAGCAACCAAATTTTCCATTTGCTTAGTGATTTTGTGTGAAGCAAAAGTGCTACAACGAAGCTCTGCGACCAAGGAGACTCCAGGAAGAAGTGCGTAGCGCTTCGGACTTCCAGAGTTGGCCGAGATCTGTGTTTGGTTTGCTTTTTTTTATGAGCCATATTTAAATTATTAATTTTGTGCTTGTAATCAAACTGTAAGACGGGTATTCTCCACCTCCGAAAATTTCGGAAAGGAGACTAATACTGGACTCACGCCGAGTACATAGGTCTTGGATGTACTGACCCTGGGAGATTGGGAACCAAGTAAATAAATCTCGCATGTCTGCTTTCTTTTTGTTTTCTTTATTTTATTTTATATTTCACTGTGTACTAACTTTGATAAAAAGATGATTGAACGACAAAGTTTCAATGAATAAGTTCGAGTCGATATTCACCCCCCTCTCTATCGACCGACACCGATCCCACATTTCTCTCTCCCTATGCTTGTTTAGATTGTAGAATGCTTCCTTTGATGTCTTTGGTGCTTTTTTCCTTCGTCTATGGAGTAGATTTATCTTGTTCTAGGACTTAGGGAGTAGTTGTGATGTGTATTTAATGGAGATAATTTGTGTAACCTAGAATGTATGACTGGGAAGCCCTTTGTGACATGGATAATCCTTTAACTAGATATTTTAAGTTACCCATCTATCTAATGGCATTGTTTTCCCAGGGGAAGATACTTTGTTGTGAAATTTTGAGAGGTCATATCGATAATTAGTTACACTTCCTACAATGTATGAATATAGAGACTAAGGCACTAGCTTTCCATAGGACACCAATAACTATCACAATGAAACCTAAATCCTAGGATAATCTCCCTTGACAAGTCTTCCTCACTCAATTCTCTAGCTCCCTTCTCTCTCTCTTACTCTCCTTTAGTTTGCGATCATTCATACCTCCAGTTGATCTAGTTAATTTGCCTTGCAATTCTCTAGTACTTGCCTCATCAGTCTCTATGGATACGATATCTTTAATATTACTTGACGATATTTCTGTGCACTTGTGAATTTACATCTTGTTTTTAGCACCGTTGTCGGGACTGAGTAGAGCAACATTAGTAGATTAACATTTGGTTTGGCCTACACATTTCTTTCTTTTTGTGTGAATATTTTCTACACTTTCTTTTAGTTTATTTTTTTGCAAAATTTTTTTGCATCTCTTGCTTTTGTTTGTCTGTACACATTACGCATTATACTTGTTTTCTTTTAGTTTTTGCATTTTGATTATAGAAATACAAAAACATAGTCACTTTTGTTCTTTCATCTGAAGGTTGATTATTGAAGGAAGTTTGCTATCTATCAATCTTGAGATAGATAGAATTTTCAGAAAAAGAAGAAGAAACTTACAAAGACAAGAAGAAGACGAGCAGAGAGCCATGGCAGGAAACAACAAGCCTCTAAAGGTCTACACGACACCACATGCAAGGGGATTTAGTTCTAGCATCACTAGGCCCTCTATTGAGGTCAATAATTTTGAGATTAAGCCAGCATGCATTTCCATGGTACAACAATATCAGTTTGGGGGTGGAGCTTTAGAAGACCCTAATCAACACCTTGAAACCTTCTATGAGATATGAGGTACCCTGAAGATGAATGGAGTTCCAGCAGATACAGTGAAGCTACTTCTGTTTGGGCTTTCTTTGAGAGATAGGGCCAAGACATAGTTGAACTCCCTACCCTAAATTGCATCTCATCCTAGGGACAATGTGAGCAAGTATTCTTGGAGAAGTTTTTTCCTTTAAGCAAGACCGCCTACATGAGGAATTTGATATCAAGGTTCAAACAAAATGACACAAAGTCTCTATATGAAGCTTAGGACCGGTTCAAGGAAATGCTTAGATTGTGCCCACGCCACAGACTTGAAAAGTGGTTAGTGATACATACCTTCTAAAATGGCATCAACTACCAAACAAAGGTATCCCTGGATTCTGTTGTAGGTGGAGTTTTAATGAATAAGGGTTTGGATGATCCCGAAGAGGTAATAGAGAGTGTGACACTTAATCACCATCAGTGGGCTTCAGAGAGCAGTGGGAATCCAACCAAGACCCCTAGAAAGTACGAGGTTGAAGCAATAGATCTAATTTCTACAAAGTTGAATGCCCTAACAAAGAAGTTTGAGTCAATCAATGTAAATCCAGTGAACGCGATTGTGACAAGTTGTGGTGTATGTGAAAACACCGAACATCATATGGAGGGGTGCCCACTTGGAGTTGCATCATCCTCACTTATGCAAATTGCACAAGTGGATGAGTTTACACCTCAACAAGAGGCAAAACAATCTGTACTCCAACACATACAACCCCGAATGGAGAAATCACTCGAACTTCTCCTATAATAACAATCAAGAGCAAGGGCAGTTAGCGGGAACCAAACTGAGCAACCAACCTTCTAGAACTGAACAGCTTTTGGAGGAGATTTTAGAAACTCAGAAAGAAATGAGAAACAACATCAAGCAACTTAGTGCAAGACTGGAAAACAATGAGAAATATATCAAGATGTTTAATAGCCAAGTTGCTCAGATTACTAGTTTATCTTCCAAACTACCCCCGGGGCTATGGTGCAGCGGTAACGTCACTAGTTGTTAATCCAGGCATCCGCGGTTCGATCCCTAGCTACGGTGCATTTTGCAGAAATTTTTCCTCCAAATGGGACGCGAACCCTGGGACACTGGGCTTCTAGACTGGCCACCGCGAGCACTTCCCGATTTACCCTGGTGACTGGTGGGAAACTTCCGTGGGGCCGGGCCGGTCACCCCAGGTTCAATTTGTCTGCTGCCTGGTTCATCATTTTTTTTAAAGTTTATCTTCCAGACCACTAGGAACATTCCTAGGGAAATCTATGCCAAATCCCATAGAGCACTACAACATGATAGAGCTAAGGAGCGAATGGACTTTTGCGAAGCTCTAAGTGACTTCTTAGGAAGGGACCAAATATACTAGAGTGCCTTCTCCATCCTTCCCTACCACTCAAACAACTAAGGAGAATAAGGAGATTGAAGAGCCTCCACCAAGAAGTAATGTCCAACGAGTCCCCTTCCCCCAAAGACTCATCAAGGCTAAGAAAGACAAAGAATTCGAAAAGTTTCTGGAGAAGATCAAAAAAATATGCATTGTGTTAAATACGACAATTCGAAAATCAGTCCAGAAAATTTTCGAGAATTTATGGATAGGGTTTTAGTGTTTCCGAGCCTATGGACAAGATTTGAAGGGGTTTTAATGATAAAACTCAAAACTTGGAGGGGTTGAATGTTTAAGAATGAATCTTAAGGGGCTTAGGTTGGAATTGCCTGGAAATGAAGGGTGTAATTGCTTACTCCACATAAGATAGGAGTGTGGTTTGGAGAAGCTAAATTGCAGGGGGGTTTTTCCATAAAAGACCCTTCACTTAAACCTTCTCCTCCCCTTTTCTTTTCCTCCTGATGTTTTCACCCAAATCACACGAGCCGACTCTGCCTTCTCCTTCCTCCTCGCGCAAGCCTCGCCGAACCGAGCTACCTGAGCAGAGCTTTTCTTATGCAAATTGCCCATCTGACCACCAGATCCGCCTTTGGGGTCCTCTTTCGGTGACTATGGTTTTGCCACCTCTCAGGTGTGGCCGATCAGAGGGGTTGCACGATGGTCGCTGTGGGGAAATGCACACGGGAGCGAAGACCTTGGTGATCATTGATGGATCGAAAACTCCGCTAGAGGGGGTGAATAGCGTTTCTCGGATCCTTCTTGTACCTGCGTTGTTAGTTGCACAGCGGAAACAATAATAAAGAAAGCAAACAACGCTAACAAAGAGAATTTACTTGGTATCCACCCCGGCCGGGTGACTAATCCAAGAATCTGTTAAATACCAAATTTTTCGAGCTGAAAATGTGAATTTTGAAAGTTAGGGGCCTAGTTGCAATTTTCCAAATTTGTTGGGTTTAATTGCAAAATGACAAAACAAATATAAAAAAACCCTACAAAGCCCTAACTTCCCCTCATCTCCTGATCAATTTCCTCTTCGCCCGATTCTCCTCTCTGCTCCGACGCCGACACAGCAGCTAACCGAAGCCGTCGAACCCTAGCCTTTCTTCCTCGCGACCACCGACCGTCATCGCCCTCGCAAGAAGCCCTAGCCCTCCCCGACGCCGTCGCCTCTCCCAGCAAGCGAGCGCCGCCGCCCTCCGACTCCCTTCCTCTTCTTCTTCCGTTTTCTCCGGTGCCATCCTGATCGCACTGCCACCCTTGCACGAGCCATTGCCGAACTTGGTAAGGAGAAGATTATAGAGATCTTGTTTTAGTGGAGGTGAATAACGATTGATTATCTCTTCTTGCCATTCTTACAACCATCTAGGAATTTCTGTTGAGAATAATATACTGATGGCTGAATTGATTTTCATGGTAGAAATCTTCAATAATAGGGGTAGCCTCACTGCATGAATACGGGATCAGATTAGGTTTATTTGGGTTAGTTCATTTATGATGCCTAGTTACCCAAAGTGATAAAAGAAGATAGGATTGTTGATTGTTGATTAGTTGAATTCATGAGTTGGTTTGTTAATCCATGATTGGATTGGATAATCGAAGCATGTAAACAGGTTGATTGAGTTAGATTCAGTCATAAAGAGTTAAGTAGTGAAAGAAGTGTTTAATCATTTGGGTGAGTTAATCAGTGCTCTCAATCGGTTTAGGATTAGATTTTTATGACTTGATGTACTGTAGAACTTACCTATGATTTGTATTTAATGCTACAGGGTTTGATCTTATAATCCTTGGAGTTAGATGTTGGCTTATGGATTTAGTATAAGTCATAGATCGGACGTTGTTTCTTGGTTTAAGACGGGTGTTTAACCTAATTGTGATAAATTAGGTTAAAAAGGAAATTGTTGTTATTTGGGGATTTAATTAAATATATGTTGTAATGAGGATCTATCTTAATCATGTTAGTATTTTATTTAGCTAATTTAATTTTATAATTAGCTAAATTTTATCATTTATACAGGACCTTGATTTGGATTCGTTTGGTTGATTTCGGAAGGTCCTCTTCGTTCACGAACTTCTACAATTATAAGGCGGGTACTTCTCCTTTGTACTCGAGTAGTTTTCTTTACCTTAAAAGCATGACTATATTATGTCTGATAGGTTGCTTGACCTTGTTCTTTATCGTTTGTTATTTAAACATCGCCGTTGAGACTTGTTCTTCGTTGATCTTCGAGTATTCCAAATTTGTATCTGTACAGTCTTCTATTGGTTTTCTATTCTATAAAGTGACGTTTGTACACGAGCACTTAGAAGTTCATTAAACACAATTAGGTTTATTTGGCATTAGAAATATCTTACCTATTAGTGTAGGTGCATAATCGTTGGTTTGTGATTTCTGGTTGGTTGTATTGATGCATCGTATACTCATTGGATTTTATTGCATCATTGTTTCTCCGGTTGTTCGTGCATCGTATAGCATGCATCATACTTGCACGTTGCATACTAACGACTGTTGGGCTTACATTTGGTTAAGCCGTCGTTAGTCATATTGTTGCTCGATTCACTCAACCACTTGTTATCGTGGTAGTTATTAGAGTGCGAGCATCTGTCCTGTTATGCCAAACAGTGACACCCTCACCGTTGTATTAGAGAGATATTAGAGCCGTTGGTGGCTCACCCTCACCATTATTTTTTTCGAAGGATATTGTAGTTGTGATAGCTCCCCTTAGGTATAGAGGTCTGGAGTGTGGGCTCTTCAGCATCTTGTCCACTCAACCACGCCTTCCGTGATATTTATGTGTTGGAGTGCGTATAGTTGTCACAACCCTACCCACTCGGTCACACAGATGTGATGTGTTGGCGGCTTGACTGGCGTCAGGGGTGACACATGTCATTGCATCATGTGCATACGTATTTCGTTTATGCATTTTCCTGTGATTGTTGCATTTATATGAGCTATGGTTGTTGCACATAATTGACATGCATGTATATCTTAGCTTTATTGTTATTGCATCGTTTTACACCTGTTTAGTTGTTATTCAGTTTTATATCATGTCGTATTATATTTGTTATTCATGATTAGGGAATCTTATACTTCCTATGGACTGTACCCTGTTGATTCTCTACTTCGTTATCTTAATTGTGTCATGCTTATTTCTACTCATATACTTGCAAAGTCCGCCCGGACTCACCACCGCTACCACCTATTTTTGTTTCAGGTAGCAGGTAGATGTTTTGCTTGGAGCCAAGAGATGATCCAGTTGCCAGTCCCTCAGTCCCACCGTGTCGGTTTGGTTTAGCGGTTTCTATTTCGGTATTGTGTTAGTTTTCCACATTTCATTTGTTTAACGGTTATCGGACTGGTTTTGTTATTATTATTACAGAGACTTTTGAGTTCTTGTTGGTTGTGATTTTCTTCTATGTTTAAGGTGGTTGAGCCACCCATTATTATTTTGTTTCGATATAAATTGCGTGAATGTGTCTTATACTTATTGTTGTGATGCCAGCCACTTGTGGCTGAGCTATATTGGTGGAGATATTATGTATATTTGCCCCATATTGTCCGCCGTACAGGGGAGATGCTGCCCGATTTTCGAGTAAGCATGTGCCTCGGGGGCGTGACAATTTTTGCAGCTCACTTGGTATCAGGATTTATAAACTCTAGTACTTATCTTGGAGGTCTAGAGTTCGAATCCTGAGGAAGGCAAAAATCCACTGGCCAAGGGTGGAAAGACCTAGTGAGTAACGACACGGTTGTTGGTCGTTGACATCGGTTGTTGGTCGACGACATAGTTGGGCCGCCAAATGTTGATTTGGCTGCCAAGGGGTTGAGAGACTGTGTCGTTACAATAAAAGGCGCCTTTTTATTGTAACGACACGGTCTCTCAACCCATTGGCGGTCAAAGCAACATTTGGCGACCCAACAACCTTGCGGCCAAATCAACATTTGGCGGTCCAACTATGACGTCGACCAACAACTGATGTCGACGACCAACAATTGTGTCGTTAGTCACTAGGTCTTTCCACCCCTGGCCAGTGGATTTTTGTCTTCCTCAGGATTCGAACTTTAGACCTCCGAGATAAGTACTAGAGTTTATGAATCCTGATACCAAGTGAGCTGCAGCTCACTTGGTATCGGGATTCATAAACTCTAGTACTTATCCTGGAGGTCTAGAGTTCGAATCCTGAGGAAGGCAAAAATCCACTGGCCAGGGGTGGAAAGACCTAGTGAGTAACGACACGGTTGTTGGTCGTCGACATCAGTTGTTGGTCGACGACATAGTTGGGCCGCCTAATGTTGATTTGGCCGCCAGGTTGTTGGGCCGAGGGGCCAGATTGTTGGGCTGCCAAATGTTGATTTGGCCACCAATGGGTTGAGAGACCGTGTCGTTACAGAATCCGTCGGTGGATCACTCCCTGGATAACCTCCGGCTAGCTCTCGTCGCTCCTTGTGGGTGGAAAAACCACACCACAACACCTTGAGAACCTCTGAGCATAAAGACTACTATTTGGCCCTTAACCAAGACCAAACTCGTCAAGAATCTCAGCCACCACGAAGTCCTCTTTAAATAGGACTCGGGCTGAAACCCTCGCTATCAGTCGACTGCCCCCAGGGCAGTCGACTGGTGCCACTAAAATTCGACCGTTGCACCCCAACGTTCGAATTCTCAGTCAGCTCACCAACCACCTACCAGTCGACTGCCCCCAGGGCAGTCGACTGGTCCCAGGCTGAGAACTTCTGTGAGTTCTATCAGTCGACTGCCCACAGGCGAGTCGACTGGTCTACTCACCCACCTAAGGTTATCCTTCCTGAGTACATTCCACTCCGCACTCAAACCCTAGGATTTCCCGAGTGCAATCACTGTACTCGTACCCTCACGACTCGACTGACTCCTCATCCGCAGCCTCGACTATTGCCTTCGCGCCCTCTTCATCTTCGGCTCTCGTCCCTCGGATGCACGCAAGTTTCCATCTTTCCTCCATATCATCCTTCACGCATGCCTCGAAGTCCGCGCCCCTCAGCTCATCGTCCCTACTCCATCAAGGTCCCTTGGGTGCACACAAGCCTCCATCTTGTCTCCATGCCACCCTTCACCATACCGAGGCCGTCCAGTCAAGTTAATATGTGTACCTGTACAACCTGCACACTCAACATACACATATAAGAACACAAGGGTAAACCTAACTTAAACCCTTTGCCCAAACATCAAAACACTTGCTCGCTCCGGACCATAGATTGCCTCAACAATCTCCCCCTTTTTGATGTTTGGCAATACGTTTAAGTTAGGGAAAGCAAAATAGTAGTCAATAGCAAAAATAATGCATATGCAATGCAAAAAATGGATCCAATCCCAAGGCATCCCACACCTAACCCTCCAAGTTACGATTTTCCACACCTAACCCTCCATGTTAGGAATTTTCTACACCTAACCCTCCAAGTTAGGATTTTTCACTAAAACCGGGCTTTTTAAAGCTTCTCCCACGCTCCCCCTACATTGGACTTACAAAGGCTTTTTAAGAACCTCTCCAAAGTTCGCCTTACGCCAAGAATGGAGCAACCATGCTCCCCCTTAATCTTAGCTCTCCCTAAACCTAGGGTTTCTAGCAAAGGAGTGTTTGGTTTCCCAACTTAAACCCAACACTTCTCCCCCTTTGCCTATCATAAAAAAGAACCTAACAATATCCCAATTATTGGTTCTTTCAATCCCCAATGATCATAAACAATGTGTACTAGCTCCCCATACACTTGTTTTGCATCACCTAGCTGCAGATACAAAATTTAGGCTTGACCAGTCGACTGCCCCCCAGGGCAGTCGACTGATATCTGAAATTTAGAATTTCAGCCTTTCTGACGAAATTCAGAAATGCGTCAGAAATTCCACAAATCTCCAAAAATTCCCAAATTTTGTGGTACCCAGACCTACTTGGGAAAAATACATTTCAAAATGTATCTATCACCATTTCCAAGTTTGACACAAAACCCAAAACTAGCTAAAAACTTCAATCAAACCTTGTCCTAAAATCCTAGTTTTGGTTTTCTCTTGATGTTTTTGCCCATGCCAACCCACAATGCATCCCTAGCATTGATTTACATGACAATTACACATCAAAAATCAATTTTCATGCTATATGATCCAAATGTCATATTTCCATGCATGAAACATACATCTAACGTGCCAAATCCCAATAATTGAGACTCAAGTCCGTCTCCAATTCTCTTGGCACATCCCATGGTCCATCTAGACTTCTAGGAACAACCCTCCTAAGGTCGATTCACCATATATCCCAAAATTTTTCTTGTTATGAATCTTAAGGCAACCAAGGAGGCAACCTCCCCCTTAACCTATGTCTTCTCCCAATTTTCATTAACCTAGGTGAAGTTCTTCCCAACATAACACCTTAACACCAAGTTAAGTTCTACCCAACTCAACTTCCAAGTTCTTCTCCCTTGGACACCTTTAAGGATTACCCCAAGCAACCTTATCCCTAGTGCCAAAAAGAACTCAACAGAGACCTAAAACAATCTAAAGATTTGCAAGTACATTTGCTAGGATATACCCTATCCTAAAAAAATATGATTTCATAAAAACTACAAATGTACTTGACTTTGGTTCAATTTTCTAATTTTCTTAAGGATGGATACTTTGTATCAATTTTGAACTCAATTCATGATTCCTTGTGTTTGTCAACTCTAACCATGATTAATTTACACAAGGAATTGTCTTCAATTCTTTCCTTTTCCATATCCTTTCATTTATCAAGAGCTCATCATTCAAAATCACCCATTGAATCTTAATCACTCTCCTTGAATTCCATGATATCCATATGCCTCATTTCATATAATCACCAAGAAGCCATGAGACCATCCTTTATTCAAGGAATATAACCAAGGATTTTAATTTTAATATCATCTCCTATGATCCAAAGTCATTTCTCTCTATCCTTACTGACCAGTTGATTGCCCCCAGGGCAGTCGACTGCGACAACTCACAGAAGGTTTCTAGACTTTAGATTAGTCGACTGCCCCCAGGGTAGTCGACTGATACCTGATTTTCAGGTTTTTCAACCAAACTTCAGTAATGCCTAAATAATTCTACAAATCTCCAAAAAATCTGAAATTTTGTAGGGAGATTTGTGAAGCCTATATCTACTTGGGAAAAATATGTTTCCAAATAAATGTACTCCGGATCCCAAAATTGACATGAAACTCAACTTATCCTAAAGTGTATCATTGAAACTCATCCCAAAAGTTTCAAATGTGATTTCTCCTCACTGTTTCTTCTTGTCCTTGATTATAGTTCGTTTATATCATTGAATTACATGATATTCACATATTAAGACCAAATGTTACCCAATATAATCGTATTTTCATTCTTTTCTCCCTAAAATTCCTTTTATTGTGCCAAAACCTAGGATTAAAACTTACCCAAGTCTTCCAACCCTTTTTGGCACAATTCACCTAATTTCCTAAGAGAAAAACTTTTGAGATCCATTTACCATGGACCCCAAAGGCTCCTAGAGCCCCCCCTTGAGCTCTTAGCCTTAGCCACCTCCCTAGGTGGCTCAATCCACACTAGACCACACCGGTGTGCCAGCAGTGATTCTTGGCTTACAAAACTAACCTTCTTAACCTTGGACACCTTGTCCTTGGTTAAGTTACCCTTTTCACCTTTGAATGGCACCCTCTTGCCATCCTTAGACTTCTCCTTCTTGCCATGATCATATGCCTTCCCATCATATTTCTTTTTGTTGGCCTTGGAGGTCTTAGACCGGTAGCCCAAACCCGATCTATAATAGTTGGGTTTTATACTACCCAACACCATGTCTAGACCCTTTGATCTAACGGTGAATCTTTCTAGGGTCTTTTCTAATTTACCAAGCCTTGCCCTCAAGGCTTGATTTTCCCTTTCTAAGTGTGTAATCTTAGTATCCATATGTCCACTTTGGACATTCCTAGATCTACCCTCCTTTCTTGGCGCATTCTTTCCCTTCTTGGGATTAGTGTCATGATCCTTAGGTCTAGAGGTCTTGGGTTGATCATGATGCATGCTTCGCCTAGTCCTATCATTATACTTAAATCCAAAATTATGCACCATTAAGTATTTTTCATGAGTTCTAGCATGCATGAATGGATACTTAATTCTATGTTTATCATGCAAGGAGAAACTTGAATTTGAACTGCATTTTAAATTAGGGTTAAGAATTACCTCCCTTACCCTTGTAGTCCCTCCTTATTGTGAGCTTTACTTCTTCCTTTGCTCTTTCTCTCATCTCCTCACGTGTCCCATTTTCTTGAGCTCTTTCTTCCTTAGACACTTGGTGTGGTAGTGCCCTAGCTGACCACACGTGAAGCATCGAATCCTCCTTCTTTTGTTTTGAGTTTCCTCATTCCTACAACCCTTGTTAGAATTTAACTGAATTGAAACGGGTTTAGATTTTACCTCCTATTTACCTTTCATGCACTTATCTTTGTAGTGTGCCCCTTTTCGTTGCAACCAAAGCATGTGATGTGCTCTTTTGATTTAGCTTTGGTGGAGGTGGAAGCTAGGTTGACTTCTTTTTCAACCTTGGATGAGGTAGATGCTTCCTCTTGTTCTGGCATGGAAGTGGGTCTCTCCTCCCCCTCAATCCTTGAGGTGGTGACCTCTTCCCCTTCTTCCCTTGAGGAGGTTGATGATCTTTCGCCTAATTCCTCCTCTTTACTTGATGCAGTTGACACTTCTTCCTCCTCTTGGTCTTCTTGGACAATTGACCGTACTTCTTCGAGCTCTTCAACTCTTTGAATTGATGTAGGGTTCTCATGATATCTTTTCAACTTATCCTATAATTCATATGGGTTTTGGTATTCCCCTACATCACTCAAAATTTTATTAGGCAAAACATTTTTCAAAATACTAATTACCTTCTCGTTGGCTCGAAATTGTTCTTGTTGATCTTTGTCCCAATATCTAGGACGAAGCCTCTTTCCGTGCTTGTCCTTTGGAATTTTGAAGGGCTCTTCAAGTGCAATTCTACATTCCCACTCCATCGCGAACCACGTCTCCATTCATAACTTTCAATACCCGAAATCTTCATGGTCGTAGGGCGGTGGAGTGTAAATATCGTCCCCAAATTTGTCTTCCATGTTCTTCTTCCTCTAGTGTGTGCTCTCTCGGCGGTTAGTCCGATCAAGAGCGGTCCTTCGTTCTGATACCAATTGATGGATCGAAAATGTCCGCTAGAGGGGGGGGTGAATAGCGTTTCTCGGATCTTTCTTGTACCTGCGTTGTTAGTTGCACAGCGGAAACAATAATAAAAAAACAAACAACGCTAACAAAGAGAATTTACTTGGTATCCACCCCGGCTGGGTGACTAATCCAAGAATCCGTCGGTGGATCACTCCCCGGATAACCTCCGACTAGCTCTCGTCGCTCCTTGTGGGTGGAGAAACCTCACCACAACACCTTGAGAACCTCTGAGCACAAAGACTACTGTTTGGCCCTTAACCAAGACCAAACTCATCAAGAATCTCAGCCACCACGAAGTCCTCTTTAAATAGGACTCGGGCTGAAACCCTCGCTACCAGTCGACTGCCCCAGGGCAGTCGACTGGTGCCACTGAAATTCGACCGTTGCACCCCAACGTTCGAATTCTCAGTCAGCTCACCAGCCACCTACCAGTCGACTGCCCCCAGGTCCCAGGCTGAGACCTTTCTGTGAGTTCTATCAATCAACTGCCCACAGGCCAGTCGATTGGTCTACTCACCCACCTAAGGTTATCCTTCCTGAGTACATTCCACTCCGCACTCAAACCCTAGGATTTCCCGAGTACAATCACACTGCACTCGTACCCTCACGACTCGACTGACTCCTCATCCGCAGCCTCGGCTATTGCCTTCACGCCCTCTTCATCTTCGACTCCCGTCCCTCGGATGAACGCAAGTTTCCAGCTTGCCTCCATGTCATCCTTCACGCATGCCTTGATGTCCGCGCCCCTCAGCTCATCGTCCCTGCTCCATCAAGGTCCCTCGGGTGCACACAAGCCTCCAGCTTGTCTCCATGCCACCCTTCACCGTACCGAGACCGTCCAGTCAAGTCAATATGTGTACCTGTACAACCTGCACACTCAACATACACATATAAGAACACAAGGGTAAACCTAACTTAAACCCTTTGCCCAAACATCAAAACACTTGGTCGCTCCGGACCACAAATTGCCTCAACAATCATCTCCTATTAGGTAACCTTCCTCCTCCGATCTTATGAATTTGATGGTGAATTTGTCACTGAAGCTTTCAATCATGGTTAGGCTGGTTCTGAGGATTCATTTCACTAACATTGTGATCTATTTTGTGGTAAGTTAGTTTTGTGTTCTTTGATCTGGAAAGGATTTTAATGGTGGATCAATTAGATCAGTAGATTGATGGGTTTCCATTTCCATTCCTTGTAGATGTGTCATCAAATCAGTTTTTCTAGATTGAGTTTGGCTCTAACTTTGATTTGAATTGGAAACTAGATGTAGATCTCTGATTGAATTGGCCCTGGATTGAGCTTTAGACTGTTTTCTTTTCTTGCTTTGGGATTCCTCTTCCTACTATGTGTTGGTGCAATCTTCATTAGGTCATGGTTGACCTAGTTTGACTAGGCTCGGGTGAGCTTGAATTTCGATGTTTGACAATGATGTTAGAACTGTGTATAAGTCCAGGTGGATCGGGAAGATCGCACGATGATAAGGGAAAAGTCTAGTGGAACTAGGCACACCTAGTGGGACTAGGTGAAGTTCAGGTGGATCGGGGAGATCGCACGTTGGCAAGAAAAAAGTCCTAGTGGGACTAGGCACACCTAGTGGAACTAGGTGAAGTCCAGGTAGATCGGGGAGATCGCACGCTAGCAAAGAAAAGTCCTAGTTGAGAACTAGGCAAGGGAGAGTCCAAGTCGATCAAAGGATTGATCGAACACTTGGTGAGGAATCGTGGTTAGGTAAAGGAACCCCAGACTTGAGCTAACCAAGTTAAGGTTGAGCAATCGATTGGATGATCGATTGGGTTGTTGTCTAGCGAAAATAGAAAGATTCTTAATTGATTGGGAATTAATTAGGAGACCTTAATCAATTAGGTAATTGATTAAGGAGAGAGTGAATCAATTGGAAATCGATTGGGAGAGTAGTGTCACGAGAACAGAAAGGTTCTTAATCAATTGGGCAATTGATTAAGGAGGGGTAATTGATTAAGGAGAGAGTGAATCGATTAGGTAATCAATTCGGAGAGTTGTGTTGCGAGAATAGAAGTAAGCTGAATCGATTGGCCAATCGATTCAGCCTCCTCTTAATCGATTAGTCAATCGATTAAGGTGTATAGTAATTGATTAAGCAATTGATTAAAGCAGTATTGCGCGAGAGCACAAAAAGGTGTGAATCGATTCAGCAATCGATTAAGATCGTCTTAATCGATTGGCTAATCGATTAAGCTTCAAAAAATAGCCGTTGAACGACTAAGTCTGACGTGAATATCGATCGGGTGATCGATTAAGGGAATCTTAGGTCGCGGGTATATAGGGTTTTCACTCAGAATTGAAGCGGCAACTCTTCGGCATTTCTCGCACGCCCTTCTCCTCCTTCATCATCATTTCAAGAGAAGTCTTGGAGCATAGTGCTGCTGCATTTCCAAGGTTCTAGAGGCAATCCCAAGCTAGAAGAAAGCAAGAAAAGAAAAGAGAGCTCATTGTTGTAAATCTTATAAGATTTTCTTTGTATTTGCTTGTATTCTTGTTATATCTTCTTGAGAGCTTGTACGAGGTTTCTCCACCTCCACCAAGGAGTCTTTCATAGTGTTTGAGAGAGTGAGGAGAGTAGATCCTTCGATTAGTCATCTCAAGGAGGTGGATACCATGTAAATCCTTGAGTGTTAGCATTGCCTTGGAGTTTCCGCAGCGATAAATCATCAACAAGCAAATCGGAGCTAATCACCCCCCCTCTAGCTCGCCTACCGGTCCTAACACTGTGCAATTTCGAAACTGAGCTAGGATTTTTGGGCCTGTAGTGCGTGAGTTCACAGTGAATGTAGATCTTTGGATTTTGATTTAGGCTTTGCTTAGTGTTGATCAATTTTAGATCAGAAGAAAGGATTGGGAATTCTATTTTAGAATCGCTACCTCTATTTTGATTCTGATTCAGTTTTGGGAGGTTTTCGATGATCCTGTTCGTGTGTTCATGATCTGTGTTATGGAATTGAAAGATATGTAAATTATTCTATTTGAACTCTGGTGTTCAATTCTGCTGATGTTGATTAGATTTGGTTTCTGTGATTTAAGGATTTAAATGAATTACGCCATTTGGTTTGATCTTTAGGGTTGTTATAGCTATGTTGTTGAATCGATGATGGATGTATTGATTGGTTTTGTGATGCCATGGCGTGAGTTTTGGATGAATTCTTTATCTTTGAGTTATCATCGGTTGTTCTATGTGGGTGTGTGGAGTTGGATTTGCTTAGAAGGTGGATCTGTGTGTGTGTGGGATTGTTGTTTTCCAATTGGCGATCAGGTGGTGATTGTAGATCTGTGATGTTCAGATCTTATGGTGAGTTTGTGTTAGATTGGTTTTGTGTTGGTGATTTTGTGATACTAGGAGTTGTGATAGGAATATGGTTTTTGAATGTTCGGTGTTGGAACTCTCGTTATGGATTGAGCTTTGTTATTGGGCACTTGAGTTTGATTTCTTTAGATGCCCTGTTTCTTGTGAGTAGATCAATAGAGATGAATATATGTGGGATTGGAATGAGTTTTCTAATCAAATTATGGATCTTGGACTTAATGCTATTTTGGACTAAGTTTTCTTTAGCTTAGCTCTTTTGGATTTGAGATGAATTGCAGTGGGATACAATTAGAATGAACAATTGCTTGATTAGTGGAGATTGGTGAATAACAGATCTTGTATTGGTCTACTAGGATTCATAATGGTTCTAACCATTGTATTATTGGTTTATGGGGTTATTAGTGTGGTAGATGAATTTGTAGAATCCATCTCGGTCTACAAACCCTGTCTTGGATTAGTTTAGGATTAAGCCTAATCTTGATTACGTGGAGTGATTAAAAATTTATCATCTAATTAGATGTAATTAAATAAAAAAGATGATTAGGTTAGCCCTAATACGATTTAGGGATTTGTTTAGCTACTTAATAATTGTTATGATAGCTAAAACTATGTCCTTTAATATAGGACACTAATTTGTTGCTGATTATTGGACGGGAGGTTCTCTTTTTATACGAGCATTTTATTTAAGGTAGGTACTTCTTGCTTGTCTTCTTTAGATACACGTTATTTTATACTGCTTATATTTGTTGTAGTAGGTTTTATTTATCTTATATCTGCTATCATTGTTATCCCTTTCTATACAGTCTCTATATTTGATATCTGACTCTGTATAGTATTCGTGTATGCATGTGTACGTATATATAGTGACATGTCACTTTATATCTGCATGGACTGATTTCTAGTTATATTTGCATGTGTACCTAGATGTATGATGGTTAGTTATGATACATGTGGTCGACCAATGCGTGTTAGGTTGAGATATGTATTGATAACTGGAAGGGGTTGCATGTATTAGAGTCATGCACCATCCCTGTATTGTTGTATGTAGGCGATCATCGACTCCCTTATGGTTTGTGTCTGTCGTCCGTTACATGATCTGCACACACTGCCACTCATGAATTAGTGGACACCGTTGGGTGTGTGCAGTTGCTCTGTACTACTCTGCTCGACCGCTCATGGGTAGTGGTTCCGGAGCGTGGTAGCAGTCTGGGATCCCTTCTCTTTCCAGTGACCAGAGGAGATGAGAGCGATGCTCCCCCATATGACTTGGGGTAGGAGGGTGGTCCTCCGCCAGCATCCTGTCCACTCGGTCATTCAGGAACAGTGATGGCAGAGTACGAACAGTTGTCACAGTCTTACCTACTCACCGACACATATGACATGTCTCAGTGGCTTGACTGATGTCATGGGTGACAATGATATTGCATCATGTGCATATGATACATTGTGCATTTGATTGTGATTGTTGCATTTATTTGCTGCACATGTTTGATATGCACATAAAGGAGATATTATGTGTTTAGTTCGATGACCTATACCTGCTCGTATGATACGAGCCTTTTATCAAGATAAGCTGATTTCTGGTATGTACATTCATTTGGTACTTTCAGTTATACATATTCTGATATTTCTTTTGAGATTGTATCATGTTGTTTCTTCATATCTTGTACAGATGTTTATTATGCAATGCATATTTATCTCTATACCCGCAGAGTCCACATGGACTCACCATCCATCGTCATATTTTTATTTTCAGGTTGATTGGTCGCCAGGGGAGCCTAGTTGTCAGTTCCACGTCATAACGACACCGACTTTTGGGTCCTTCCGCGTGTTTACGTTTTCTTTTACAACATACTTCTTATTCTGTATTTGATTTACGTCGTGGACTTATATTGGGTTGTATTTGACTCATGGTTATATTTTTCAGTCCTCTGTTGAACTTTATACAAAGTTATGCTACGCGTCTGCCCGGAGGACAGCTCAGGTGAGTTTTATGGATTGTATAACTATGGATGCATTTCTTTTACATGTTATATCCTTATTTGTGACCAGAGGCCATATATACTGTGTAGGTGTTTGTATTAATGTTCTAAATTGTCCGTCGTATAGGGGAGATACTGTTTGATTGTATTTTGGACTAGCGTCACTCCTCCCTCGGGGCATGACACATTGCGATCCCTCTCATAGACGCACTACACCAAATGCTCAAATTTGTGAAGTTCATGAAGACAATAATCTCCAACAAGCATAAGAAGGACGGTTATTAGATGGTGGCATTTACTAAAGGATGCAATGTACTGCTGCTAAACACACTTCCACCCAAGCACCAAGATTCAGGAAGTTTCTCCATCTCATATAAGATTGGTACGATTATTGTTTGTAAGGTTTTCTATGACTTTGGAGCTAACGCTCTTCAATTTGTAAGAAACATGAATTTAGTGATTTGGAATTGACCACGATGGCACTGCAACTCGTAAATCACTCATGTAGATACCCTCTTAGTATTGTAGAGGATGTTCAGTAGAGGTAGGGAGCTTTATTGTCCCTCATATTCATGGTATTAGACATGGACGAGGATCCAAAGATCCCCATCATAAGAGGGAGGTCTTTCCAACCAACGGTAGGAGTTGTTATTAATGTTAAAAACCATAAACTATCTTTAGTGATTGACAAGGACATGTTGGAGTTTGAACTGTCAAAGTCTTTTGATCCTTTGCCTGTGTCTACTGTTTTGAATGTTGGTTATAGGTTGGAGGAGCTCTAACCAAAAGAAGAAAAGAAGAACCACCAAACCTCGCCCCCCCCCCCCCCCCCCCCCCAAAAAAAGGAAAACCATCAGAGGAAGCATTGGATCCAGCAGAAAGAGGAAAAGGACCCCGAGCCTGAAAAGACAAATATGTCATTCTGGTACGTGCTCGGAAAAAGGATGAGGCCATATTGTCTGGTCAAGATGAAAGGCAACATCTCCCCTTCAAGGCTATGACTCCTAGTTGAGCCACGAGATCGAGATCGTGACCTTAAATGAGCACTTCTTAGGATGCAACTCAAGGATATTTATAGTTGTTTGACACTTCTCTTTGTCTTTTGTTTGGTTTTGTCTAAGAGTTTGATAGATGCCTTCTTTTGTTAGGTTTATCGACCTCTCAGAGGTGGTCATGTACTTCTTCTGAGGGTGGAGGATCACTCGGGATGAGCCTGTAGGATCGTAGAGAGTGATAGAGAAGGGGGAGGGGTGGGGGTGAATATCGCTTTGAAAAATGTTTCTGATTCGTAAAATTATAAATGAGTAAGCAGCGTAAAGTATGGTAAGAACACAACTAACACTTTTTGTTTTTACTTGGTTCTGAGTCTGTGATGGCTCCTACTCCAAGACCTACAATCCTTGACCATTTACTTTGCGTAATTCTATAAGTCGTAAATGTGTACAAGAATGTAATGTTTAAGTACAAAAATAACAAAAAGAAATATTGACAACTTCAAATAGAATGAAGGAAAAGTGTGTCGTTGTCGGAGCAGCGTTTCGTCATCTCTGGATCGTTTCGGTGCAACACATGAGAGCACAAGTGATGTAGAAAATTTATTCTTAGTCTCTGGTGCAATAGCCCTTATATAGGGTCATTCAGGCGCCCATAAGCCTATACAGGCGCTCGTGTTGGTTCGATCCAACCGCGACCTTATGCTTGCTTGGTCCAAGATTTATCCTCACTCAAGTGCCTGACTGTTTCTTGGGCGCTTGTGTTGCAGACACAGAGCCTCCACTTAGCGCGTGCCAACTCAGCCGAGCCCTGGCTGAGTCGCAGGTACATGGGCGGCTGAATCCCTCTTGGGCACCTATGTTCTCAAGCGCACGAGTCCCTCTCTAGCGCCTGAGAGCCGCTAGCCACCGGTTCACCTATCTGCCACACAAGGTTAGTTCAACAATAATATGTAAAAAAAAATGCATGCAAGACAGCCAGTGTTATCTGATCCTGACTTTCAAGTTTCAACTGAAACCCTTGGTCAGACCAATGTCTACTATTCTCTCTTCTGGGGAATGCATCCTCACGTACTCCACTATGGAGAAGTTACCTATTACCAACTGGCACCTCCGGTTGGACTTTTGCTCGACCTCCGATGACTCTGGATCATGCAACGTCTGTACCTCGACTCGTCCCTATTTCTGTCTGTTATCCTCGCTTGGTTAAGACTTCTGCTCGATTTTCCAGATCAGGACTTCGGTGTCCAACCCCCAATCACGTGTTCGTGCCCAGTCTTTTGAACCAGGTCTTTATGCCCAACCCTTGGTCAGATCTTCGTGCCCAGCTTTACTCACCAGGTCTTCGGTGCCCAACCCTCGGTAAGGACTTCGTGCCTAATCTTGCAGATCGAGACTTAGTGCCTAGTTACACTAGGACTTTCCTGCACACTCAGTGAAATACATTAGAACACAAATAATACTTGACTTTGAACTCTTTGTCAATATCAAAATAAAGTTTAATCTAGTGCTTTCGGCACCAATAGAGCAGTGGCGGAAGATTATGCCAGAGGGCGACTTTGAAGAAGCCTAGTTGCTGGGCAGTACAAATATGCATGGCCATGTGAAGAAACTTGGAGTAGTAGATGAGCCCCATGACAAGGCCATGCAAATCCGCATGGTCGTGTGACCTCCACTTTGCATGGAGGGGCTGTGTGGATTTGCATGGCCCGTGTCACTGCTATCGGAAGAGACACAACACGACCTTGGAAAAAAGGGTTGCATAAAAAAAAGGCCATGTACCACTCGGCATGACCATGCGCCATGCAACCTCACGATCGAGCCCCCCCTCTGCTTCTTCCAACTCTCCTAAACCTTAAACCCCTTCTCCCCATCCAAGAGCAAATCCAATCTTTAAGCCTAAATCTACTCTCTCCAAAGGTAGACATAATCCTTCTCCCTCCCAAAGAGAATCCTCTCCACCTCTTCTTCCTCCCCTCAAAGCTTTCTACTCCTCCAAGTGATCTCTTCTTCTCCCTCTTCCTTCTTCCTCCGAAGAGAATTCCATCTCCATACTCTAGATCTAGCCCCCCCACTCCCCAAATTTGGAAGATCATGTCAACCATTTTGAAGAGGCAACGAAAGATCAACTCATCAACGGAGGAGGAGACGATCCAAGTAAGAACAAAGGCAAGGGCAAGGAGGTAGACATCGGGAAGCCAACAGCTAAAGGCAAGAGGAAGTGGTCGACACACAACGAGGGTAACAAACCTGAAAATACTTTTGAAATTATTTTTCATAATGAAGATCCAAAGTCTAGATTTGATATGCTTGTTACCCAAAAATTAGTATGCACGAGATACCTTAATCTGGTTACCATGGAAATTTTAGAGATTAAGGAAGATATTGAGTAGTTAATTAGTGCCATGGATTGGAATGACTTGATGTACTCCTCTCACCCTACCTATCCTCACTTAGTCCTAGAGTTCTTGAGTTCACTAGAGATCAACTTTACTTTGGATAGTGATCATGATGGCAATATTAGCTTCAAATTAATGAATCATGATTATCTATGGACCTTATATGACTTGTTAATACTTGTGCCCCATGGTGATTTTTCAAACTACATTATGGTTACTGAATATGGCTTAGATCATTAAAGCTCACTTGAAAAAATCATATCCCAATCATGCTTATATAGATTTTGTAATTGTGTTAGTGCTACACTTGTAAAGCACTAAAAATAAAAAAAAAATAAACACATTTTAAATAAATAAGGGATTAAAAAATAATGTCATGAGTGGAAACTAATAATTTATCCCTTTGAGACTTAGTTAGGTTACTGAAAAAATAAATACTAAGTTTTCCTTGATTTTGAGCATGCCTTTGAGGCTATGAGAAGTTAGAAAATGATGAACTAAGCATGTGACAGGTAAGTGTCTATCACCAGGATTATGAGGAAATCAATTAGATGACGACTTGACTAAGCATTATATTTGAAACTTAAAGAAATATGACCACTCATCGCACTGAGTATGAGAACTTCTTCTTAGGCTACACTCAAATCTATTTTTATATCATGCTCATCAATGAAAGTGATTGATAGAGTTAGGTTAAGCCACTAGGGATTATGATGCATTACAACTGATACATAAGTATAATGTGAAGTATTTGCTTGAGGACAAGCAAAGATTTAAGTCTGGAAGTGTGATGAGCGTAGGTTAGACATGTTATTATACTTTAATTAACGCTCATTCACTTGCTTTTCTTGATTCTAGTCTATATTGTCGTACCACTTCTTATCATTTTATTAGCATAACTACTTTTCTTGGTCCAGAAATCTAATCTTTGCTTGTTTTCATTGATAGGGTACGATATGAAGTGAAATTGAAGCGGAAACAAAGCAGAATGAAAGTCAGAGTCAAAAGCAGTCAGTGGTCGTGTGATTTCACACGCTCGTGTGATTTGGTTGTGTTAAATGGCACTGTCGTGCCATTCCAACAGATGGCCGCATGGCATGCCTGTGCCTTTTGGCATGGGTCATGCAACCACTAGTCCAAGACCTGTATGACATGGTCGTGCCACCTCTTTCGCGGTCTGCACGGCATGACCATGTGAGATTGCACGACCGTGCCTCCTGGAGGAGCAACGAGTGTGCTCCCCTACTATTAAAAGGGGCTCTCCTCCCTTTTTGCTTAAGGAGGAAGTTTCTCTCCTAGGGAGATCCCACCTTCTGGTTACCACTCATCTTCTGCAACTCTTCAACAATCCAAAGGCTCCTCTATTATCTTCCATCTCTCTACAAGCTAAGGATTGGTTTCGAAGACTGTTCGCTACACCGAGCTAAGTATTTTTTTTCTCTCTCTCTCTCTTCTTATTTGGATTGTGGAATTATTCCTTTGATATCTTTGATGGTTTTCCCTTCGTCTATAGAGTATATTCCTCTTGTTCAAGGACTTAGGAAGTAGTTGTAGATATGTATTTGATGAAAACCTATGGATATGCTTGTAACTTGTGTTGATGACATGTTTATGCATTGTTCTTGTTTGATTAAATGCCTATACGAAAAGTTTATGCTTGACCTTTTAGAGTGTATGCTTTAATATAGTGTTTAATTAAATGAATGTATGAAATGATCTCCATCTAGGGGAAATGCTCAAGGTTGTATATCCGAGGAGTCCTATGTGACATGAGTAAACCTTTAACTGGACAACCTTGAGCATTATCTTGAATACTTCCATACAAAGAAGAACCTAATTGGAACTTAATGAGTTTTTCCTTATTCCGTGTTAGGAGATGACTGGTGTAACTTAGAATGTATGACTGGGGAGCCCTTTATGACATGGGTAATCTTTTAACCGGACATTCTAAGTTATTTTGTCTATCTAATGACACAAATGCCGACGGGAAGATACTTCATTGTGACATTTTGAGAGGTCACATTGGTAATTAGTTAGACTTCCTACGGAGTATGAATATAGAAACTAAGACACTAGCTATCCATAGGACATCAATAAATATCACAACGAAACCTAAATCCTAAGACAATCTCCCCTCACAAGTCATCCTCACTCAATTCTCTAGCTCAATTCTCTCTCTCTTACTCTCCTTTAGTTTGTGATCACTCACACCTCCAGTTGGTCTAGTTAATTTGCCTTGCAATTTCTCTAGTGCTTGTCTAATCAGTCCTTGTGGATATGATATCTTTTATATTATTTGATGACGTTTTTGTACACTTACAGATTTACATCAGAGCCGACAGACTCGATACATCCGAGGGATGAGGAGTTGCGAAAGAGTATACCAGTGAAGCGAGAAGGGCGTGTGCAACGCATCTGAGGGATGAGAAGCTGGGAGGAAGCCTACTTGAGGAGAAGGTCGGAGTTGGGTTCAAGTGAGTTTAACTTCGAACGGTCGAAGCATCACCTAAGTGAATGGAAGAGAGAATGGTCAAAATGTGAGTTGATTGTTCACATTCATAGAAGGTATTTTAATCGATTGTTACACTATAGGAATCAATTAAACTTGTTGTTCTTGTTCATATAAGGTATTTTAATCGATTGTTACACTGTAGGAATCAATTAAAATTGTTGTTCTTGTTCATAGAAGATATTTTAATCGATTGCGATACTGTACCACATAATTAAACTTACTATTCTGGTTCACGAAAGGTATTTTAATTGATTGTGACTGTAGCATCAATTAAGGATATTGATTAGCAACACGGAATGATTTTTAATCCATTACTATATTATTGTAATCGATTAAACTTACTACTCTGGTTAACAGAAGGTATTTTAATTGATTGTTACACAGTAACAATTGATTAAAACTACTATTGATGGTCACAGTAGATATTTTAATTCATTGCTACAGCGATGATCGATACAGGCAGGCCTAATATATAAACAAAATCTTAGCAATCGATTCACCTAAACCCATTTTCTATAGCCATCACCTTCTCCTCATTTATCACCATCTTATTAGTGCCTTCTTCATGCAAACTCACGGTGCGTCAAGGCTTAGATCTTTACTTTTATAAATCTAGTTGTTGAATGATCATTTCCTTAGATAAAGTAAGTTCAAGAAATTGTACACTCAACTAACTTATTGAAAAATCCTGATCTAACTAGTTAGGATATGATGAGATAGTTTCAGTTAGTTTCTCTTAGTTGAGAGCACTAAGTAAGATACTCCTTAACCAACTCGAACACACTTAGACTAAGTCTCCCTAACATACTATCATCTCGATGCATCCTGATACTAGATTGTCAAGTGTTAAATATTTTTTTTCCTATCTAATCAGTTTAAATTAAACAAGAAATTAAAGCTAGCATATATGATATGACATTTATATGCACAATATAATTAAATACAAGTATATATGCATGTACATGACAAATATGTAATGAGTCAAGAAAGTCAATCAATTAATAATAATTGATTTCTAATAATGTATCAATTCTTGATTTGATATATTTTGTATAAAGTGTCAACCCATTTTATCACATTTTGATTTTATTAAGGCTATTATTTTATTGGGTATAATTTTATTAATTAGTTCCATAATTATAAGGTAGTTTATGACAATTAGTTTTTAAATTTATTTTCATATTTTTTAAAATTTAGATTTGACTTGTTAAAATTTGTAGATTTATTTTTCATGAATTTTAGTATTTAATTTTGATTTTTTGGATTTAATTTCTAATTTTTTGAATTAGTTATTGTTTGATAATTAAAGACTACTTTATTAGGAATGAACAAATAAGTGGATTCAAGTCACATAAAGACACTCTATAAAGAGTATTTTGTGTAGTTTTCATGAATAAGTTTTTAAGATCTGTTCAAGAGGTATCTTGGGTGAGTACTACTACATTCTAGATCCTCAAGAGAGAAAATCAAAGCAAGTAAAGCATAAATCTTTGTGTTATAATTTTTTATTGTATTTTTTAATATTGCTTGTATTTATGTATTAGTTGTGTGTTGTAAGAACCAGATTCATAAAAAATTTCTATGCCTTCAGAAGATATTCAAAGATCCACTTGTTCCACTAGCAAAGGTGTAAATATTATTGGGCAATTAACAGTTATGTCTTGTTGCATCACAAATCTCACAATAATGATTAGCAAAATTTACAATATAAAATGGGCAATTTACCAAAGGGCGTACCTAAGAATTAGAAATTATCAATTCGCGTACCATGATTTCTATTTTACCAAAGGGCACAGGCCTTTAAGTGAATTTTCTATTATACCCCTCCCGCCACAAAAACCTTTTTCGATTCATATTTTCGAGACATCCGAACCACTTTTACAATAAAGTAATAATTTGTTGTTCGGATGGCCAGGTAGTCAAATTTTTCTCAGCCTATATATATATTACTACCTTGCGCAAGTCGAATCATCACGACGGTACGTATATATTTCGACCTTGCACAACTCAATTCATCACCAAGGCAGCTGAGGAAGATAGGTGTTGAAGGAGAAAAAGCAAGCAACAGATTGGTAACAAATACAAATAGTAATGTACGTATGATTGTCATCTTTGATATGATATCAGACCTAGTTTTATACTTATCAACTCTTTCTACAATTTTTATGTTTGGAGGAGTCTAAGGGTGATATGCATTACATAATAAGGGCTTTCTGAAATTTGTTAAAGTTAAGATAAATAAATGCTTGAATTCGACCTAGGGGTGATATCTTACCATATCAGGCCCTAGTAGGGTGTGAAATTAAAGGATTTCTGTCCCTGGGAGTGCATGATATCATTAGATTTCAGGCCCTAGGAGGGACTGAAATATGTTGTTTTCAGGCAATGGGAGGGCCTGAAATAAAAGGAAATCAGGTCCTCCCAGGGCCTGAAATGAAAATATTTCAGGCCCTCCCAGGGGCTGAAATCATTTGATTTGAGGGCCTGGGAGGGTCTGAATCAAAGGATTTCATACCCTCCAAGGGCCTGAAATATAATGATTTCAGGCCCTCAGGCCTTCCTAGGTCCTTGATTATGATATTCAAAGTTTGTAAAATGTAATTGTAATTTATTTTTCAGGGATGATAATGTTGTTGACGAAATTCTATTCGAGATATGGAATACTCTTGATGATAATGCTGTTACGGGGAATGGATCAGAAATTACAAGGAATTTGACAATTGATCTAAATGAAGAAGCAACTAATCTAGAAGATGAGGGTTTGAATTCTTCTACAAGAGTTGTTGAATTCTTTGAGCCAACCTGGAGTGGGGAGGAAGGAATTGAAATTTTGAATGCAGATGAATTAGAACCCATTACAAGTGTACTAGAATTCCAAGCTGATGATATGCAGATTGAGCAATATGAATTCCCCCCAGATTAGTACAGTGACTTAGAGGAGGAGTTTCCATTAGCTGAAGATCCTTATATTTTGAATTCTCGATTGCTTGCTGGGCCAATTGGAGAGGTAGAGGCAAGAGATGTGCATGAATTTTTTGTGGGGAAGATATTTCCATCTAGAGAAGAATTCAAGAATGCACTTGTCAAACATGTCATGGTTAAGCATATGAGATATAACCCAGTTGACACCCGAAAAAATAGAGTTAAAGCAGTGTGCTTCAACCAACCATGTACATGGAGAGTAGTAGCAAGGGGGAAGTAGAGTTCACTGTTAGGGAAAGTACTGATCATCATGCATGCTCTTCATCATTTGTTGCTTCTTTTGTTAAAGAGCAATTTCTTCATAATGAACAATACAAACCAAGTATGATTATATCAGATATTAAAGCTAGATTTGGAGTGACCATATCATACAGAAAAGCATACATAGCTAGGGAGAAAGTATTGAAAAAAGTTGTTGGAGATTATGATGAGGCTTACAGAGATCTTCCACAATATCTGCATGAGTTAAGAGCTAGAGATCCTGAAACGTATGTGACACTATGCAGGAATGGTGACAATCAGTTCCAGCGGTGTTTTTGGGCGTTTGGTGCTTGCCGAAGGGTGTTCAGGTCTTATTTGCATAGACTTATCGGAATTGATGCCACACACCTAAGAGGAAAGTATCCGGGAGTAATGTTGATTGCAACGACGATTGATGGTAATGACAATGTTCTCCCAGTTGCCTTCGCAATAGTTGAAGTTGAATGTGGGTCTGTATGGGAGTGGTTTATGGAGCATACAAAGAGGTTCTTTGCTGTCAATGATCACTCAATCACCATAGTATCAGATAGACATCGGGGCATTATATCAATAGTTAAAAAAGTCTACACAAATGTGCATCATGCATTTTGTTGCCACCACATGTGTTGTAATATGGTAACTGATATTGGATATAGAGCTGCTGTAGGTTTGTTTTGGGCAGCAGCACGAGCCAACACAACACTCCAATATGATATGATAATGCAGACAATGCTTGAAAAACATCCAGTTGCCCATAAGTGGCTTCAGAACATTGACCCTAAAAGGTGGGCAAATGCACACTTTACAGGGAGAAGGTACAGAATGCTTACCACGAATTGTGTGGAGAGCTTAAATGCTTTGTTCAAGTCTACACGTGAGCTTCCCATAAACAGGTTAATTGATAATACAAGAAGAAAATTTGCTCAATGGTTCTATAACCGTAGAGATGAAGTCTCCAAATGACATGTTGTTTTGACACCTTATGCTACAAAAGAAATGGATTCAAGGAGAGAGAAAGCAAGAGCTTATAAGGTTCACCCTTACTCTCAATCAGAAATGGAAGTAGAAACATGGGGCACTTCATACATTGTTGATTTGGAAAAAAAAGTTTTGTCATTGTGGGGAGTTTCAAATTTCAGGACTTCCTTGCTCACATGCTATTGCCGTAATCATTCACAGGAACATGGATACACTCTCATATTGTGAGCATTATTTTTATTCTGAAACTTGGAAGTGGGTTTACATGGATCGTATTTTCCCTTGTAGGAGCAAGCAGTTTTGGCCTACTGGAGTAAACGACATTACAGTTCTATGTCCCCGTAGCCTTGTGCAGCCTGGTAGACGAAAGAAGGCACGGATAGAGTCCAGACACAATGGCAAGGTGAAACTAAAATGCAGCCAGTGCAAACAACTTGGTCATAATAAAAGAATATGTAGAATGCCGCCAGCCCCAAGGTCTTGAGTTAATTGGTATATGTAGTGACCCAATATTCTGATTGAAGTGTATATCTTGTATGGAGGAGAACTGAATGTATATATTTTGTATATTGTACAACCATAGTATTGTCAAAAAAATAGTTGTTGTTAATGTTGTGACTTGAAGAAGTATTTCAATATTATGATACAATTCTTCTTGTGTAATTTTATGTAAGCAGAAAAGATCAGTTGTGAAGTCCTCTGATTTTTAAACCCACAATAATGTTATTTCAGGTCTTGAAGTCCTATGGTTTGTGAATATCTGTCATTTGAGGCCCTCTGTTTGTTTGCTTTGTTGATTCATTATTCTGTGCCAACTGATACTGTATTAACACGTAATTAATAATCATTAGGACTATGTTTGGAGACCAAAAATACCATCTCCTAGCTAGCTAAACTCTAACTACTGGTAATATATTTTGAGAAATCAAAATATCATAGGTCCATGATACAAACCTCCTGCTGTGCCAAATTCTGAAAATATGAGGTAATGATGTGGATGGAATTAAATTGTGGTATGCAATGTCTATTTAGGTACTCTCCTTCCTGTTTCATATAAAAAATATTTTCACAACATGTATATTTATATAAAATATTTAATCATTCTTTTATTGAATTATTTGAAATCTGAAATGAGATTATTATTTCAGGCCCTGCGTGGGCCTGAACATTTTTGTTTCAGGCCCTGCTTAGGCCTGAAATGAGATTATTTCAAGCCCAGATCATCTCATTTCAGGCTCACGCTGGGCCTGAAATAATATCATTTCAGGCCCAACGTGGGCTGTGAATTCAAATTAGGGTAGAGGAAAAGTAAGGCTCAATATTACTTATAGTATCGACAAGAGGACAGATTATAGATTAAAGATTACACAATAACAAGAATCGAAAGCAATGCTCCATTGGAGTATCAAAATGGTTTACATACATTATAACTACAAAAATATATTGTTTGTCATTACACTTACATTATACAACTGAATCATTTTGTTTCAGGCCCTGAGTGGGTTTCCTAAAATGCTTTTGTTTCAGGCCCACCGTGGTCCTGAATTCAAATGATTCTAGCAAAAGCAAGTTTCAATATTACTGATGGGTTCGACAATAATTACAAATTACAGGTTATATATGAGATAAAAACAATGATCGAAAGCAAAGTTTCATTGATTTGAAAAGGAGTACATAGATTGTATAATTACAAATATACAATGTTTGTCATCACAATTACATATGCATAGTATCAACAAAAATAATATTTACAGATTTAGCTTCCAGAACTTGTCTCTGTTGAGGCAATCGGCCCTTAAATGATTGGAAGATCATGGTTTTGATGTGTAGGCGAATAGGTTTAAAGTTAGAGTGTTATGTTGTATTTGATTTGTGTGATTGAGTTTGCAGGACTTGGAGAATCACACTTGGTGGACCTATCCGTGGGACGAGAGCCGAGGGAGGAGAGCTCCAAGGGCAAGCTGGGAAGTGGACTTCAAAGGGCACACGTGAAGGGTGACATGGAGGCAAGCCAAGGGAAGGCTTGCGTGCGCATCCGAGGGACGATAGCCAGAGGAAGAGGACTTTAAGGGGCGAGCCAAGGGAGCAGACTTGAAGGCACACGCGAAGGAGAAGGTTCGGAGTGGCTGGAACTGAGCTGGGAGGCAGGGCAGTCGACTGGCCCAGAGGCAGTCGACTGCCAAAACCCACAGAAAGTTCGCAACTTCGGACCAGTCGACTGGCCTTGGGGCAGTCGACTGGTATACCCCGAAACTAGCCGTTGGCTAGCTGTTTGCTAGCCGTTGGACGACATTTAATGCCGGGCCAGTCGACTGCCATCGGGGCAGTCAACTGGTGCGGGGCTGGACAGACTGCGAGTCTGTCCTTTTCACCTATAAAAGGAGCTCCTCATTACACGTGCACGTACGGTTCCGTACAGTAACGAAGGGCTGCCAAATTGTAGAGTGACTTTTGCTTCCTCCATCATATTTCTGCATCTGTAAAGAGGAAGATCTTGCTGTAAAGGTTTCTCCACCTCAAGGAGACTTTTCGATAGTGAAAAGTGGTGCTCGCGGCGTGGATCCTTGGATTAGTCACCCATCTGGGTGGATACCAAGTAAAACATTTTTTGTTAGCATTGTTTACTTCTTTTACATATTATTTCCACTGCGCTAACAACTTTGTAGAGATCAAAACGATCGGCGAAAGTGCATTCACCCCCCCCTCTGCACGCCTAAATCGATCCTTCAGTTGGTATCAGAGCCGGTGCGTTTCGGAAGATCTAACAGTCAACCGGAGCAATTGTAATGGCGTTTCAAGAGGGATATTCCACTGCACGACCACCATTCTTCGACGGCAACGACTTCGCATACTGGAAAGGTAGGATGCAGTACTATCTCATGAATGATATTGAAACTTGGATAAGTGTTGCAGATGGCTTCGAGGCGCCCGTCGATGAAAGAGGAGACCCAACACCACCACATTGCAATGCGGGCTCTCAAAGGAGCAACTGAACAAGGTGGGGCCGTTCAAGAGCGCCAAAGAACTATGGGACAAATTAGTTGAACTGAACGAGGGGTTAAACGAGTCCAGAAGAGCCAAGAAGGACTTGTTGGTGGCCCAACTGCAGTCCCTCTCCATGAAGAGCAACGAGACCGTCAGTCAGCTGCATGGAAGGGTAAAGGAAGTAATCAATGAGCTCCATGTAATTGGAGAGAAAATCGAAAACCAGGATATCGTCAGGTATGTCTTACAAGCCTTCCCGAGAACCACCCTGTGGGCATCCATGGTTGATGCTTACAAGGTATCAAGGGACTTATCTTTAGTTAAATTAGATGACCTATTTTGTGAATTTGAACTGCACGAGCAAGCTAACATTTCGGCAAAAAAGAAAGGTATTGCTTTTGTTGTAGAAAAGGAGAAGAAGAGGAGAAAGGCGAAGAAGAAGGTGATCTACTCATCGTCATCGGATTCAGAGGAGTCAAGTGCCTTTATGGACAGTGACCAAGAGGCCTTTATGGTAAGAAAATTTCGTAAAGCATTTAAAAGTTTTTCTAACAAGTCATATGCTAGGAAAGGGGCCAAAGGTAAGGGTAAGGCCAAGGAGATAATCTGCTACAACTGTCACCAAGAGGGACATATGAAGAACGAGTGTCCCCAGTTGAAGAAAAGGGAGGACAAGAAGGAAGAGAAGAAGAAGAGTGACAAGAAGAAGTCAAAGGGAAAGGAGAAGAGTGCCACGAACCTCAAGGCGACTTGGGACGATCCCTCATCCTCAGAGGAAGAAGAAGAGCAAGTCTCCCACTTCGCTCTTATGGCACAAGATGACTCAGACTCATCAGACGATGAACGAAGCTCAAGCAGTGAAGATGAGAGCTCCTCCACTTCATCATCATCAGAGTCAGAAGCTTCGGTAAGTGAGGTATACCACTTATCCTCCTCTACTTTAGTGAAAATAATTACTAGCACTAACATGGACTTAGCTAAGGCTAGAAGTAAAATTAAGGATCTTAAGGATGAAATTGTCATGCTTAGAGTAGAAGCTATTAAACTTAAAGACCTGCATGCTAGCTCTAACTCTTCACATGTTACACATCTTGAAAATGAAAATAGAGAATTAAGGAAACAGGTAGATAACCTTACGAAGGCCCTTAGGAAATTCCAAGTAGGATCCAGTAACCTAGACATGATCATAAACAGTCAAAAGGTTGTATATAACAAGGCTGGATTGAGTTATAGGCCTAAGACTAAGGAAGTAGCATTTATTTCACTCACCGATAGGATTGGTGCATCTAGGAGACTAGGGGCTAGGGGAACCACAAAGAAGGCATGGGTACCTAAGAAATTTTTAAATGATGCTTATGGATCAAAGATATGGGTACCAAAAGAGTATGTTTTCCATGTTGTCTAGGTAAAGGTGAAGGAGGCCCCAACTTTGTGGATAGTAGATAGTGGATGCTCAAGACACATGACCGGGGATGTGAGCAAGTTCACCACTATTAGCTACCTAAGAGAAGGGACGTTCTCCTTTGGGAATAGTGAAAACTTGAGTATCATTGGTAGGGGCACAATTGAGGTATCTCCCACTATTTCGATTCATAAAGTACTTTTAATTAAGGATATGAAGTTTAATTTATTAAATGTGAGTCAACTATATGATGCCAGTTTTAGAGTAGAATTTCATGCTAAAAAATGTGTAATAAGGCAAAGTGAATCAAACACTATCATATTAGAAGGGTTTAGAGAGGCAAACTTATATTATCTTAATCTATCTTATGCTACTAACAATGTTGTTAAGTGTCTCATGTCTAAAGAAGAAGAAGGGTGGTTGTGGCACCGGAGACTTGGACACGTCAACATGAGAAACATTGCAAGAGTAGCCAAGGAAGAGTTGGTGAAGGGGCTCCCAATGATCAAGTATGAGAAGACCAAGTTGTGTGATGCATGCCAAGAGGGTAAGCAATCAAAAGCATCACACAAAGGTAAAACTCTAATCACCACCTCCTTACCTTTAGAACTTTTGCATATAGACTTGTTTGATTGTCGTAGTACTCCCTCACTTGTGGGGAGTAAATATTGCCTAGTGATAGTAGATGATTTTTCTAGGTTTACTTGGGTCTATTTCTTGAAACATAAGGATGATACCCTAGATATCTTTATAGGATTTAGTAAAAGGGTAGAAAACAAAAGAACATCAAAATAAACCGAATTAGGAGTGACCATGGTGGGGAGTTCCAAAACGCTAACTTCACACAATTTTGTGTTGAAAATGGGTACAAGCATGAGTTTTCATGCCCAAGGACTCTTCAACAAAATGGGGTAGTTGAGAGGAGAAACCGAGCCCTACAAGAAGCTGCTAGGACTATGCTTAATGCATATTCCCTTCCTAGCTATTTTTGGGCCGAAGCGGTTAACACCGCTTGTTATATCCAAAATCGGGTGTTGGTACATAGGTTTTTAGGAAAAATACCCTTTGAACTGTGGAATGGAAGGGTACCAAAAGTCCATTATTTTAGAGTCTTTGGATGTAAAGTCTACATCTTAAACACCAAAGACGACCTAAGAAAATTTGAGTCAAAAGCCGAAGAAGGAATCTTAGTAGGATACTCTTTAACTAGTAGGGGTTATAGAGTGTACAACAAGAGGACAAAAGTGATTGAGGAGTCCTCAAATGTCAAATTTGATGAAACCACTAGTACCTACCCTAGAAAGGACAAAAGTGATTTTCAAAGTTTGATCAAAAGTCATGCATGTTTGAAATTTTATATGGTTTAATATTTTTCCCTGATAGAGTATAACATTTCAAACATGTATGCGAAATTTTACAATTTTTGGAATTTTCTGGAAGTTTCTAAAATTCGGCAGAAAACCTGAAATATCAGACTGATAGCGTATCAGTCGACTGCCCTATGGGCAGTCGACTGGCATGCCTGTTTTCAGCCACTGTGAGAAATTTCAAAAATCGAAAATTCTCACATTTGATGCCGTAGGGTTTGGTTGCTTGAGGCAATCATTTTGATGGTGTCAAAGGGGGAGAATGGGTGGTTTAAGTTAGAATTTTGACTTAAAATGGATGATTTTAGGTATTTTGTCTAATTTAGACCTTGAAAGTTAAAATTTGGAGAGAAGACATGGATTAAGGGGGAGGTACCTCTTAGGTTTTGATATGTCTTACATTCTTACATATATTGATGTTGTTAAGTGGAAACTTAACTTGGAATGTGATTAGAATTGAAAATTGGGAGAAGACATAAGTTAAGGGGGAGGTTACCTCTTAGGGTTATTATGTCTCATAATGTTTCAATTACTATCTTTTGTTATTGCTATTGCTGTTATTTATCTCTAACTTAAACATATTGCCACACATCAAAAAGGTGGAGATTGTTGAGGCAATCAACCCTTAAATGATTAGAAGATCATGGTTTTGATGTGTGGGCGAATAGGTTTAAAGTTAGAGTGTTATGTTGTATTTGATTTGTGTGATTGAGTTTGCAGGACTTGGAGAATCACACTTGGTGGACCTATCCGAGGGACGAGAGCCGAGGGAGGAGAGCTCCAAGGGCAAGCCGGGAAGTGGACTTCAAAGGGCACACGTGAAGGGTGGGATGGAGGCAAGCCAAGGGAAGGCTTGCGTGCGCATCCGAGGGATGATAGCCAGAGGAAGAGGACTTCAAGGGGCGAGCCAAGGGAGCAGACCTGAAGGCACACGCGAAGGAGAAG
Source organism: Boesenbergia rotunda (assembly GCA_024364735.1). Lineage (NCBI taxonomy): Eukaryota > Viridiplantae > Streptophyta > Magnoliopsida > Zingiberales > Zingiberaceae > Boesenbergia > Boesenbergia rotunda. Next base: position 582,466 of record JAGFNQ010000811.1, on the reverse strand, counting down.
GTTCGGAGTGGCTGGAGCTGAGCTGGGAGGCAGGGCAGTCGACTGGCCCAGAGGCAGTCGACTGCCAAAACCCACAGAAAGTTCGCAGCTTCGGACCAGTCGACTGGCCTTGGGGCAGTCGACTGGTATACCCCGAAACTAGCCGTTGGCTAGCTATTTGCTAGCCGTTGGCTAGCCATTGGACGACATTTAATGCTGGGGCAGTCGACTGGTGCGGGGCTGGACAGACTGCGAGTCTGTCCTTTTCACCTATAAAAGGAGCTCCTCGTTACACGTGCACATACGATTCCGTACAGTAACGAAGTGCTGGTAAATTGTAGAGTGACTTTTGCTTCGTCCATCATATTTCTGCATCTGTAAAGAGGAAGATCTTGCTGTAAAGGTTTCTCCACCTCTTGGAGACTTTTCGATAGTGAAAAGTGACGCTCGCGGCGTGGATCATTGGATTAGTCACTCATCTGGGTGGATACCAAGTAAAACATTTTTTGTTAGCATTGTTTACTTCTTTTACATATTATTTCCGCTGCGCTAACAACTCTGTAGAGATCAAAACGATCCGCGAAAGTGCATTCCCCCCCCCCCTCTGCACGCCTAAATCGATCCTTCAGCCTCTCATTATTTTATATCACACCTGAATTCGATAATTTTTCATTTGCTTTTGGCTAAAATCTGTATCTTCTTTTTCATCTTTTTATACCTATAAAACATGAGGGCTTCTGTTCTCCCATGACAAACTTAGTCGATCGATCATCGCTGATCATTTCCCAATCGGTGATAATGATGATAATTCCTTTTTTGAACTTTTTTTTGGAGGAATTATACTTCAGTTAAGAGGAATTATATTTTATTTTAGACTTTTTATATCTAAAAATGAGAATAATTAGATAAATTAATGTCCATTAGGGAGCTGAAGGTAGTATATATGTTTGGTCAAAGAGTGAGAATAAATTTTGTTTTGGCAGAGGGACTGAGATAAAATTTAAGTTGCGATTAGATTATTTTAAAGCAATTTACATTAGTTGTTAGTTAACCGAGGATTATCTTAATTGTTATTTAAATTTAAATTAATTAAATTTAATCTTTTTTATTAGAATTTTTAATTAAGTTTGAATTAATTAAATTAAGATTTTAAATTAGGACTAATTAAATTAGAATTATTAATTTGATTTTAAATTAGGATTATTATTTTTAATTTTTATTAATTAATTTAGACTTTTATATTTTGATTCCGAATTAATTAATTAGGATTATTAATTCGATTTTAAATTAAATTTAGATTAATTAAATTAGTGTTTTTAATTGAATTTGGATTATTTAAACTATAGTTTTTAATCAAATTTTGATTAATTAAATGAGAGTTTTAAATTTAATTTTAACTCGGCATTTCACCCATTCTAGATTAGCAAATATATTAGACTTATGGTTTTTATCAGACGATTTTCAGTTGTATCTTTAATTAATTTAGTTTGAGCTCTAAACATTTTTGACCTTTAATTAACTTCAAATTTAACCGTCAATTAAGTGTATATTCATGTTTCAGTTTCCATTCCGTGGTGAGGCACAGTGACCTCTAGGTATTAGAGCAACCATCACTTTTTAAGATAAAGCTAATTTAAGAAATTGAATACTTAACTAATCTATTAAAAACCTCGGGTGAACTAGTCTAGGAATATGGTGAAATAACTTTAGACAATTCCACTTTGTTAAGTAAATTAAGTAGGATGCTCCTTATCCTACTTGATTATAAGCTTTCTTAACGTATTACCATCCCATCTTATCTGATATTATGTTGGACAAATATCAATCAAGCTTATATTCTTATCTAACCATTCTAACTTAAACAAACAAAAAAAACTAAGCATGCATGTATAATAAAAACATTATATCAAGAAATAAACATTTTATCTAAGAGAAAAAAATTATTTTTCTATTGGCTCCCCTAATCAAAACTTGGATAAGATTTATCTAAGTTGTATATTTGATTATTGGGAATCCAATATTGATTTAGTCAAAATTGATTGCTCAAGTTTGATTCAGAGACTCATGCTTGGACTCATTTTCTAGCATTTCAATTCACAAAAGATAAATACGATTTGAATCAAGTCGTAGCCTTGTATCCGAGTCCGGATAAATTGTATATGGTCTTTTGAGTTCCAAGTATCATATCAAGATGCTTAGAGCCCCAAGTGAACCATTCCAATATTCTTTAAGTTCTTTGACTTGAACTGTACTAAGTTTCGGATTCAAATCTAGACTTAGGCTTGGACTTGGTCTCTGACCACTTGTTCTATTGTCGTTAGTGTCAAGAAGCTCTTCCTCATTTGGCTCGTTTGACGATGACTTATCTCAAATAGCTTTTAACTCTTTCTTTTTTCATTGCTTCTTAGTTTCCTTTATGTTTGGGCATTCGGCTTTGAAATGCCTCTTTTGATTACTCCCATAGCAGATCATCTTAGACATTGATCACTTCGTGGTTTGAGTTGATTCGATTTTCTTATTTTTTTGACTAGATCACTTTCTTGATCTTGCGCATAGTGAATCCCTTCTTTCTCTTGAAAATGAGGTAATCTCCTCATCGTTTTCTGAATTTGATTCATCTTCAAATTTAAGTTCGGTTCTGAACTTGCGCTTTGGCTCCTTAGTCTTGATTTACATGCAATTAAAGCAATGCCTATCTAGTTCGAGCTTGCATTAGTAGGCTTATACAACTCAAATTCAAAAAATAATTAATCTAATCTAATAATTGAAAAATCCTCGGAGACCTTGTAAGAATCTATTATAGATGCTCATAAGGTATTCCAAGTAAAGGCTTTAAGCGTATACCTTATAACATTGTAGTTCTCCACTTGCGGTCTGAACAAGTGGAGTCTGTTGGGAAGATCTTGAATCTTGGCATGTAGTTGACTCGCTAATACTCCTTCTTATATTTAAATATTATATAACTTATTTAACAATAGGTTGCCCTTACTTACTTTGATGTTAGAAGTTCCTTATTGTTCTATTAACTTGTACCATAGATCCTTCACACTAACGAAAAGTCTGATCCGGTTGAGTTCCTTCTTGGTCAAACCATATTGGAGGGTTCGAGTAATTTTAGCGTCGACCTCGATCTTCTTCTCATTACATGGGCCCATTTTTGCATGCTAGTGGTACTCCTTCGTTGGAAGCTATACTGAATCTAGTTTGGATCACTATTCATGTCTCCACATGAGTTTTTAGGTGATGTACCATTCGACCTTTTCCAATAGCCAAAATCTTTGTCAAAGAAGAGGTACGGTCGGGTCATGCATGTTGTACCTTTCTTGATGGGGCATTCAAAACAAGAGTCTTGCACATAAAAAATGAAAATATTAATGTATCAAGACTTAGTTTTGGATTAATAGTGCTTGAGAAAGAGAATAAACGAAAAAAATCTAATAAAAAAAAATTAAAGCGAGAAAAAATTGGTTAAATAGTGGTTGCACTCACTAATTCAGAGTGCTCCCACTCTAATACTAATTGTAGAATCGTAAGCACTATAGGGCGAGGGTGAATATTGCTTATCTTTTTTTACTTTTTCAAGAATTTCATTCTGAAAACTTATTTTAACGTTTACAGTTAGGCAGCAGAAATAGGAAAACAATACAAAGCAAGAACACTTTTTCATTTTATTTAGTTCACAGCCTGATGAGTACTAGTTCAAGGCTCGCAATCTCTAACCGCTTTTGATGGTCAATCAACTAATGTTCTCTTTTTCTAAACAAAGAAAGAGGTTCGTCTTTACAAAAATTAGGAATGGTAACATGTTCACCATTCCTTTTAAAATTAATTATACGGACAGAAGGAGATTCTGGATTTTAGCATTGGTGACAGAGCAACAGGTCTTCGCATTGTCAGCATTTCTGAGCGAGACAAGAATCGGAACACTTGGAAAATGATTATTTGAGCCTCGACTGTGGCCTTCTTTTATAGGCCTGGATTGGTCTACTGACTAGCTTGATCGGCATGCTGATTGGTGTAGAAATCGGATCCAAATCCGTTGGATCAGTCTATCGATCCAACCTTAGCCGCTCCTATTCGGCCACGTCGGCTTGTCAATGGGAGTCTTCTACCACATCAATGACTCGGTCCTTATCTTTGATTAGTCTCTCTACCATGTCATCCATGTAGTTATTAGTTTGTGCCTTGTCAGCAATCTGGGACTCACTCAGCCCATTCATATGCCACGTCAATACATGGAGGGACTTAGCTGACCCATCATTTTCGATATACCAATCTAGTTAATTATTTTATTGAATCAGTTCAATCTACCAATCTAGTCTATTAGTCTACTGATCCAGTAAAATAAGGATTAACCATAGTTCGTAAAATTATGATCTTGGATCGTACGATCCAGGATTGCAGGATCGTACGATCCTATGATTCTGAAGCACAAATCGATTCTGTATCATGCAGAATCGATTTTCATAGTAGGATTGGAGCAGGATCGGTAGAATCAGACATGATCGTATAGGATCGCACAGGATCGTAACAGAATCGGAGCAGGATCGGTAGGATCATATAGGATCGTATAGGATCGCACAGGATCGTAACAGAATCGGAGCAGGATCGGTGGAAACTTTGAGAGGTAATAACTTTTGACTCTGATTGAACCACGAGACCTATAATATATCAAATTAAAACTTATTCAAAGATTTATAGTTAGGTTCAAGGTTGAAACCCAAAAAATATCGTTTAAAGTCATTTCAGAAGCCTAGAAGATTTTTAATTTTTTTATTATATTTTTTTCGTCTTTTGCAGAGTTAGGAATTCGGATTAAGATTTTAAGATTATTTAAATATCTGTTTAATTATTTTTGAGTTAGTTTTTATCAATAATATTTTATCGTATCTTTTTTCTAAAATGACAAAATTTTGATGTCTATTATTTAATGGGTTGGTCTTTCAACTGAATTATTTTATAACAAAGGGAATATTCTTGATGTTAAACGTGATTATTATTATTATTATTATGTTAATAGAGATTTTATGTTCTTTCATTTTAAGGGTTTTTGTTAAGATCATATGATTTTACGATTTGATCCTCACCGATCCGATCCATACGCCAAATCAATTCTGCGTAGGATCGTGATTCTATAAACTATGAGATTAGCATAGAAAATAGTAATATCATGTTGTAGTTAAGTTTCATAGTCGCCTGATTGTTAGATCTCGACCTCAAAATTCGAGTGAACCCCTTAGTTGAATCGACTCATAAGACTATCCTCACAAGGAGCGCACGTCCTTACCTGTTCTCCCTTTCGGAATAACCACTCCACTACAGAAGCCTACCTCAATTTACCGTTGGCCAAACTGAGGTCCTCCAGACTGCATTAGGGCTTTCTCCGTTTAGCATCCAATCATTTGACATCAAGATTTCCTGACTTGATTTTCGTTCCTCCCTGACATGTCAAGTCATTTCCGTTAGATGTTCGATCCATTGACCTATCCCGACTTTTCACCTGATATCCTTAATTTACTAAAACTTCTACCTAATATCTAGTACTCCAACTAACCTACTATAAATGTGATATGATCCGGGCGAGTGGTTTTTGAAGGGGATTGGAGGCCCGGTCGGGTTCGATCGAGCGTGACCCGGGTCGAAGAATGTCAAGCCGGGTCGTCCTTGGTCTTACGAGCCGGGCTTGAGGCTTAGCGGGAAGAGTGGAGGTCGAGACAGACAAGGCCCAGGTTCGAGATCAAATTCACTCAGGGTCGGTCACCCGAGGTCAGGCACTTGGGGTCGGTTACCCGAGGTCGGGCGCTCGGGGTCGGTCCCTCGGGATCGGGCGCTCGAGGTCGGTGACCCAGGGTCGGTCGCCCGACCTCGGGCGCTCGGGGTCGGTCATCCGAAGTCGGGCGCTCGGGTCGGTCATCCGAAGTCGGGCGCTCAGGGTCGGTCATCCGAAGTCGAGCACTCGGGGTCGGTCACCCGAGGTCGGGCGCTTCGGGTTGGTTACCCAAGGTCGGGCGCTCGGGGTTGGTCACCCGAGGTCAGGCACTCGGGGTCGGTCATCCGAGGTCGGCCGCTCAGGGTCGGGAGTCCTTTGCCGAACACCCAGGGATGAATGTGTTTTATGTCACCCGAGCCGACCGAACAATTAGAAGACCCTACCTCTGTAGTAATAATGTAACAAACCTCTGATATAATCATCACCTGACAAAGCCGCTTAACAGAGCCGTCGAGCGTTAATGAGAGTCGGAGGAGGCAGTTTTGACAGAGTGTCAAGCGGCTGCAGCAGTCTCACAAGGTTGATAAAGCTGTTACGGTTCAGTCTGCCAACTGATCATTCATTAATGGGACAAGACAGCTCTGACATGGCAGAGAGCTTCCCTTCCCCTATATAAATCCCCCTTTGGGCTCCAAGGGGAGGATTGCTGTCATTTTGCAACCCCAACTCCCCTTTGAGTGTCCCATTTCTGTCCGACCCGAGTGAGTCATATCTAACCCGTGATTAAGCCCGAGCCCGACTCCCTGTGCTACTACAGACCGTGTCATCTTAGTCAGACCGAATTAACTCACTTATCGATAGGATCAAATTAAGACTTTTTCAAACGAAACTATATGCACGACCTTATCAAATCATAATAATACTTAAAATTCAATCTTCTGCCGACGTCAAATTTCAAATTCGATTATCCTTCTCCCTGCACCTACAGGATAAAAGGAAAACGTGGATAAATGCTTTTTCATTAAAAATACAATATTAACAAACTAAATTAATGCCATTAAATAATACGACCTTGTAACAACTGACCCCTTTGCTGCATCGATTAAAATACTAAATGCCTCATTCCATAATAATTAGCATTAAGTGGAATGGCTAGAATTTACCTTTAATTCGGTCTCAATTGTACATTTTTAATAGTACAATTGCAAAGGGCATATATAATTATTTATGTAAATTTTTTGTTTAACCTTTTAAAATTCATTTTTCTATCTCCAAATTCTAATCCATCTTTAATTCATGAATCCCTTCCTAATTATGATTAATGGTACTCTATCGAGAAAATGAAAGGCAGGATAGCAATTCAAACTCGTGTTGTTCAAGGCTTTCGTGAAGGATCGTTCTCATCTCCGCCAACTCGTTATTGTCTTTTCTTTAAGGAACTAGAAGTTTAGGAGTAACATAATGTGTTTGAACATTATTTTATTATTAGTGAGCAACTCATGTCGGCTATAAATCCAACATTAGAATAAAATCATGCATGCCTAACTCCGTGTCTCACTATGTCCACCATCACCAATCACATCAATTTTGTACACTTTTAATCTCCTTAATTTTCTCATCTTGTCCTCATTTTTAAGGTACATTTTTTATTTCTCTTAATTATATTATGTCATTTTGGCTTAAAATTTTAAAATTATCATAAGCAAGTGAAACGATTCATGCTCCTACTAAACATAACTCGAAGTTTTTCTTAACCGTTTAAAAAGTGTGTCAAGTGAACGATTAGGATGCCCAGAGGTTAAATTAGTCTAGAAAAAAATGTTATCTAAATTTGTCTTATGCTTTTATCAAATCAAAAAATGATGAATCAGACAGACAAATTAAACCTGAGGTGACCGATTCGGCCCCATGGAAGTTTTTCACCGGTCACCAGGGTAAATCGAGAAGCGCTGGCGGTGGCCAGTCTAAAAGCCCAGCGTCCCAGGGGTCGCGCCTCATTTGGAAGAAAAATTCCTGCAAAATACGCCGTAACTGGAGATCGAACCGCGGATACCTGGGTTAACAACTAGTGACATTACCGCTGCACCATAGCCTCGGGGACATAATTTTATCAAATCAAGCTGCTAGAGGAACCGACATTCGATATTAATCCATGTTTAAAACTATGTTGGGCTCAATAGGACTCGTATGCTTTTGAGTTTAATTAATTGAGCATGGTTTAATTGATTGACATCAGAGCCGGGCCCAAGTGGGCCGTTGGCGGTAGTCACCTCCGTCAATCCATGACCTTTATATTACACGATAATAATTTTATCGTTACATCATAACTCTCCTTCTAGTATATTAATTTAACTAAGTTAAAATAATTTTGACTAATAAATTATAATTAATGTTAAAACTTTTCTAACGAATATTAGAGTAATTTTAACTAGTATGAAAGCAATAATAACTAAATTAATTAAAATAATTGTGATTTAAATCAATCGATATTATAATAATTTTGATCAAAAAGTTATCAAAACTGTTATAATACAGAACGTTCTTTAAATTTTTGCCAATGACATGAACTAATATAAATTGAAATTATGCAATGCTATTTTCACGATCCGAGGCATTTTTTGAAGTATATAAATAAAATTTAAAAAGGTTAATTGAAACTTTTCTCTCGTTTTATTTGACGGAAATTGGTTTTAAATTTTTTTATGTCCCATCGGCAAACAAAACTGGCGCGCGCTGATTTGGCGGGAAAATGAAGAACCCGCGCCCCGCTTTTATTTTTCCTTCCTTTTCCCGCCAACGCTAACTATTTTTGGTTGGATTCGCGATCCACCTCTCGATCCGATCCAATTATATTCGATTTAAAAGGGTCAAATTTTGTTGACTTCGATTTGAGATGTCATCCGACAAGGACAATAAACTTTGAAGTCTCTTTTTATTTTTATTTTAGAAAATTACAATTCACTATATTCGTAATAATTTTTTTTATAAATGATCTTAAATGGTATATAGTTCGATCTCAGACAGTATGTACTTGGCAGCGATCCTCGATATAATTGACTCATTTAAATATCAATGCATTAAGGATTTTCTTGGGAGACAAATTAATTTGCATATTTACACCTTCATTATTGCAATTTATCATGACACGACAAGTCTTTTAATTTTGCATTTCATTGTTTTCCGTATAAACGAGCAATAAGTACATATTTAAAGGTGATCAAAGGGCCTCTAAGACATTAAATTATTTTAATTTTGTAAAAATAAGATGTAAAATTTGAACTAAATTTAAGATGTTTTTTTCATGTCCATCAACTTGTAATACACTTCTCTAAAAATAAAATAACGTATGTGGTCCTGAAAATCTCCGTGACTATTTCATATCTTTGGGAGTAAATAAATCAAGAAACGAAAATCAAGAGTAATTCCTTAAACGATATCAATGTCATAAATTTGTCATGTAATAAGGGCAAATAATTATAAGAGCTATGATAGAGAGCGTGATATTTCAACGTGAAACTCAACGTGAATGACATGACACTTTTCGTATACACATTCGATTGCCGTTTGGACAGTGGCGGCGGCTTCCGGCCGCCATCCCGAATCAAACTATAATCTGGAGGACATGATGAACCCGTCGAGAATTGGTACAATTAGATTTCACGTTGAGTTTCACGTTGCTTTTTTCACATTGTGTATCATTTTTCTAATTATAATACACAAAGCATGTAGATTAAACATAATTTGACCTTGATTATATTTAATAGTTGACTTTTTTTTATAAAGTAATTTGCATTTAAAGGGAAAAAAAAACTATCTTGAGCACGTCTACTGACTACTAATCTCATAATCCAAGTCATGGCTTGGGCATGCGGCGCACGTTCATCTCACACTTAGAATTTGAATATTTATTATTATTATTATTATTATTTAAAATGTTTTAAAATTATTTTTGTACTTTTTATTTAAATTCAAGTAACTTAATTCGAAATTTATTATTTATTTATTAGTGTCACGTGAACATCACGTGACGAGAAAAGAAATAGTAATTTGATGTTTTATGTGATACGTTGCCAAAATTATTTATTTATTGTTTAATATTTATTTATGTATTTATTAATTCGGGAAA